>MU187487.1:0-72673 GCA_016904865.1 Pissodes strobi | reverse complement strand
TATATATTTCACTGTCACTATTCTTGGTGCCTATTTTGTTCTTTCTCCAATAAAGGGATATTATCATAGTTGTGGCGTGTTTTATTTGGCTCTACCACGGGCAGGATTTTCCATTTACTTATCTTCGTTTTACTAATGAATAGGTACCGGCTAGTTTAACCTTGGAGAGTGACGGTCTTGCAGCAGGTTCCACTAATAGTGTGGAGATTTCCAGTTCGGTCTGTTACAAACTCGGTGGCGCCTAACGAACCTATTCTTCGGATTATTGAGCTGCGGGCAAATTGCGCGCTCATTTTACAGCTTGC
This sequence comes from Pissodes strobi, assembly GCA_016904865.1. Classification (NCBI taxonomy): domain Eukaryota; kingdom Metazoa; phylum Arthropoda; class Insecta; order Coleoptera; family Curculionidae; genus Pissodes; species Pissodes strobi. Next base: position 72,368 of record MU187487.1, on the reverse strand, counting down.
TCCGGTGCTTTGCATTCTGACCTGCCGGGTAATTGTTATAGCTGAGGATAGGTGATCAAATTCGGTAAGTGAACCTTAACTAATCTCGGTGGAACTCTTTATAGCTCCACGAGCACTTAACATCTTTTTTCTCTTTAACAAAAAAAATTGCACAGAAAGCGTGTCGCAATGTAGACAAAGCAAAAGAATATTGTGTGGAAATAGCAAACTTATTTTCTTCATTTTATCGGTGACATCCGATCGATACCTCCTTAGGGGGTATTGATCCAATAACTCCTATATCTAGAAATGATCAAGTGCCAACAGAATTTTAATTCGTGACGTATTGCATGTAGGCCTTTGCTATTTGGAGCGAAGATGTAGAAGGGAGGGTTTGGGGTGGAAGGGTAATCGCGATCCAGGGTGAAATGGATGCAACGCTGCCGGACTACTACGATATTAGCGAATATTAGGATGCACGTATATAAAGAATGTATCTCGTACATTACAATTTTCTCCAATATTGTAAAAACATATTTTCATAGAGTGTTCTCTCCTCTTTCTATAATGTGATATTTCGTAATTTATTTATTATACCAATACCCACCTCGTGCACTTTCCTAAAATAATGGGAACAAGTAAACAAGTACCTACGTTTTAAATTTCGTGCATTATTACTAATCATCTCCCTAAATACATACATACGTACATATGTATTAAATACATTATTCATATTATATATCTATACCTATAAAATATACACAGACACCTTGCTCTTGCATACATATTTAAAATCATACGAGCCAATTATTATCGAAACTCTTCTATAATCTCCTTATAGAGCCGGCAACAGCGCACACAAAACCAATGCGATTAATTTACCAACCACCAACCAGTCGCAGTTAATGGCTTCCGAATCGGAAATCCGCATTTATTGTTGTTATCTTGTTGCATTTTTTTTTTGTAAACTCGGAACTCTTTATGTGGTATTAGTGTATGAAAGTTGTGCCTAGTATTTTGTTGTAAATTTAGGTATACAATTTATATTGTTAGGCGTATTTTTAAATACGTAAAACTGTATGTTTCGGAGTGAAAAAGATCTGTTGCTATAGTTCATTGTGTACGTGATATTTATATTTTTTGTTCGTGTTTAATTGCTTTCTAGTTTCCTCAGATTCTATTGTTTCAAGTTTTAAAAAAACAACTTCGGTAAGTAAAAATCTCTGTTGCCCAATCTCTTAATTTGGTAAAATCCCCAAATAATGCCGAATTCACTGAACAAAATTTTATTGAGCGAGAAATAAAAAGATAAAAAAAAATTTGATGCAATTTTTTACGTTAAAACATCGAGAAAAGATAATTTAAGAGACATTTTACATGGCTTTCTATTTTTCTCAGATTCTATTATTTCACTGTGTGTGAAATTCACTAAACAAAATTTTATTGCGCGAGAACTTAAGACATAAAAAAATGTAGATGCAATTTTTGACGAAAAACATCGAGAGAAGATAATTAAAGAGACGTTTTACATAGCCTTCTAGTTTCCTTAAATCCTATTATTTCAAATTTTAGAAAAACACCTTCCAAAACTAAGAAATCTTTGTTGCCTCAATCTCTCAATTTGTTAAATCCCCAAATGTGGAATTCACTGAAAAAAATTGATTGAGCGAAAAATAAAGACATAAAAAAATTTAATGCCATTTTTCACGTAAAACTTATTAGATAATATAAGAGATATTTTACATCGCCGTCTAGTGTCCTCAAAGCCTATTATTTCAACTTTTAGAAAAACACCTCCGAAAAATAAAAAATCATCGTTACCTCAATCTCTTAATTTGTTAAAATCACCAAAATGTGGAATTTACTGAACAAAATTTTATTGAGCGAGAGATAAAGTGATACAAAATTAGATGCAATTTTTGACGAAAAACATCGAGAGAAGATAATTTAAGAGATATTTTACATCCTCTTCTAGTTTTCTCGGACTCTATTGTTTTAAGTTTTAGAAAAACACTTTCCAAAAGTAAAACAAAATTGTTGCCTCAATCTCTCAATTTGTTAAAATCTCCAAATGTGAAATTCACTGAACAAAATTTTGTGGAGCGAGAAATAAAGACATTGAAAAATTGAGATGCAATTATTCACGAAAAACATGAAGAGAAGATAATTTAAGAGGTATTTTCCATCGTCTTCTAGTTTCCTCAGACCTTATTATGTCAAGTTTTAGAAAAACACCGTCCAAAAGTAAGAAATCTTTACCGCCTCAATCTTCCAATTTGTTAAAATCCCCAAATGTGGAATTTTTTGAACAAAAATTTGTTGAGCGAAAAATAAAGGGATAAAAAAAATTGGACATTTTATATCGCCTTCTAGTTTCCTCAAATCATATTATTTCAAGATTTATATAAACACCTTCCGAAAGTAAGAAATCTTTGCTGCCTCAGTCTCTTAATTTGTTAAAATCCCCAAATGTGAAATTCACTGAACAAAATTTTATTGAGCGAGAAATAAACACATTGAAAAATTGAGATGCAATTCTTCACGAAAAACATGCAGAGAAGATAATTTAAGTGATATTTTCCATCGCCTTCTAGTTTCCTCAGATTTTATTATGTCAAGTTTTAGAAAATAATCTTCCAAAAGTGAGAAATCTTTGTTGCCTCAATCTCTCAATTTGTTAAAATCCCCAAATGTGGAATTCTTTGAACAAAATTTTATTGAGCGAGAAATAAAGAGATAAAAAAATTTGGATGCAATTTTTGACGAAAAACATAGAGAGAAAATAATTTAAGAGACATTTTATATCGCCTTCTAGTTTCCTCAAATCCTATTATTTCAAGATTTAGATAAACACCTTCCGAAAGTAAGAAATCTTTGTTGCCTCAATCTCTTAATTTGGTAAAATCCCCAAATGTGAAATTCACTGAACAAAATTTTATTGAGCGAGAAATAAAGACATTGAAAAATTTAGATGCAATTCTTCACGAAAAACATGAAGAGAAGATAACTTAAGAGATATTTTCCATCGCCTTCTAGTTTCCTCAGATATTATTATGTCAAGTTTTAGAAAAACACCTGCCAAAAGTAAGAAATCTTTGTTGCCTCAATTTTCCAATTTGGTAAAATTCCCAAATGTGGAATTCTTTGAGCAAAATTTTATTGAGCGAGAAATAAGGAGGTAAAAAAATTTGGAAGCAATTTTTGATGAAAAACATCGGGAGAAGATAATTTGAGAGACATTTTTATCTCGTCTTCTAGTTTCATCAAATCCTATTCTTTGAAGATTTAGAAAAACACCTTCTGAAAGTAAGAAATCTTTCTTGCCTCAATCTCTTAATTTGTTAAAATCCCCAAATGTGAAATTCACTGAACAAAATATTCTTGAGCGAGAAATAAATAAATAAAAAAAATTTAGATACAATTTTTGACGAAAAACATCGAGAGAAGATAATTTAAGAGACATTTTACATCGCCGTCGAGTTTTCTCAGAAAAATGTTAAACTCACTGAACAAAATTTTATTGAGCGAGATATAAAGACATAAAAAAATTTGGATGCAATTTTTCACGAAAAACATCGAGAGAAGAAAATTTAAAAGACATTTTACATTACTTTCTAGTTTCCTCAGATCCTATCGTTTCAAGTTTTAGAAAAATACCTTCCAGAAGTAAGAAATCCTTGTTGCCCCAATCTGTCAATTTGTTAAAATCTCCAAATGTGGAATTCATTGAACAAAATTTTAGTGAGCGAGAAATAAAGACATACAAAAAATATATATTTCATTGCAGAAAACAGCTACCATACTACCGTAACGTGGTGTATGGGCTCCGCTATTTTGCATCCAGTTTTGCACCTATCGTCCTCTATTTGGGGATTTTTAGCGAAGTATTTCAGGCAGTTTCTTGTTGGACCCACCTGATCTTGGATTGTTAATACCTTTAAAGTTCATTCCATAACAAATTTTCAAAGGAATATACATTCGTAGTTACATTTCTAGCACTCACTATCCTTCGTTCAACCTTACAGTTTCTGTTGAGAGTAATACACTGACCAAAATTATATTGTGAGGGATGCACTTATCAATACAATATTGAAAAAATCTTATACTCGATGTGCTAGCCTTATCTAAATCAAAGCTATCGAAAATATCTTCTTTTATATTTTTTAAAAATGGAACTGACCAACTGATCAAAAAATGCCCTCATGTTGGCAAAACAGGATCGGGATACAGAGTATTATGTCTGGAATAACTTTAATTGCACAGAACTCTCAACATTCACTAACACATACAATCTAAAATTTTCAAATATATGTTTTTTTTTTAATTAAAAAGATAACCAAAAATCCATTCATAATAATCCGCGATCGTTTGGTACTTTTTATATACGAACAAAAGAATAACAAAAAAACTCTCGCAAAATAGAAATTTTTCCGTACGTCGAAAATTACAACTTTTAGATGAGGGATTTGCCGCAAATGTAGTTTAATTCATAAAGGATCAAGGATTTTTTCGACATCAGCAAGTTTGAAAACAAAAAAGTTGCTGATTTTAACAATTAAAAACAGATAATTTTTTAGAGCCGATGAGATCAGGACGAAATTCATCGATCCGGAAAATTGAAAATTTAGAAGTGGGTAAAAAATGTACGAATCCTTCTTGCGGAAAATGGAAATGTATATAAAATTTCCTGTGGATTTGATAAGTTTCATGAGTGTTTTTAACGTACGATCGAATAGGATGATAAAACCCTTGGGAAAATGCAAAATTTGTTAATAGCAGCTGTTATTTCGAAACGCAAATATTACCGAAATCATCAAAAATAGTTCTTTAATTTTACCATTTAAAAACAAATAATTCTGCAGCATATATTAATAAGATCTGCAACGCGAGCTTGATTCAAATACAGACTTTTTCACACGTCAATATGCTTAAATACTGTTAAAAAGTATGAAATTTAATTACTAAGTAAATCTAGGTTAAAATTACATATAGATAGACAATTTCACATTATTTAAACATTTTGTACATTATTAACAGTCCCAACCTTAAATCTAACAGGAGGAATATCGCAGTAAAAATAATAAAATTTCAATTATAGTGTATATGTCATATTCTGGTATATATGTGACATTCTATGCTTCAGATTTAGCATGAAATACTTAAGTCAATGGACAAAAATTCATTGTGTTTGTACAAAGGATTTGCAGCCAAATTTTGCTTAATTTTACTTTTAAACTTTGACAATGATAACTCTTTAACATATAGTGGCAATTTATTGAAGAAATGAACAGAGAAATAGTTTGTAGATAGTCTAGATTTTTGTAAGAATAAACGTAGATGTTTAAAGACAATAATTAACTGCTTAATTTTTCTGCACCGAATTGAAAATAATCAGTTGGAACTGATTATTTCGGCGCATTTATTAAAAAACAACACAATATATTATAAGATCATAAAAATATAAGAGAAATGAACAAATTAACAAAGCATCATGCTTACAAAGTACTCAAAACTGCCACTGCAAAACTATAGGCATCGTTAATGGGTCTCTTATAAAAATTCGCGAAGGTCCTAGAACTATTGGACCAACCAGCTGCTGATCTAATAATATCCATAGAAACACCTTTATTATACGCTATGGATGTCGATGCATGACGGATGGAGTGAGACCCATATTCCGATGTATCAATCCCCGCATTATGCAAAACCTTTCGAATCCATCGAGATATCGATTGAGAGGTTGCATTATGATAGGGTTTTTTGAAAGTTATAAGTAATCTATTACAAGAAACGGCAGTGCGAAATGGTCTTGTTTTCTGGATGTAAAAAAGCAGAGTTGTAGCCACACAAATATTTCGATCGTCTGTAAAAAATGGCAAACCAATGACTGGTTGTAATTTATTAGGGCCTGAAGTTTTGATTCTACTCTGGATAGAAATACTCAGACCCTGGTCGGAATCTTGAATATTTTTTAGCTCAATGAGAGATAAAGTTTGGACCCTCTGCCCCGAAGCGAGGGCTAATAGCATAGCCAATTTATAAGAAAGAAGTTCCAACGAAATTTTATTATTGTCTAACTTCCGAAGATAAGTCAAAATGACAGAAGGGTCCCATGTATTTGTATATTTCGGTCTACTAGGCCTTAGGTGAAAAATGTCTTTAAAAAATCGCATAACTCTATAATCTTGTGCAATTTCTGGGCCTACGATCTGAGCTATAGCAGATCTATGGCAATTAAGGGTACCATATGAAGCGCCCTTATTAAATTCTTCTAGGAGAAATTTTATAACGGTTGGGATAGTTGCAGCAAAACAACTCTCCTTTCTTGCAATACAGATGTGCCACCATGATTTTAAACCTACATTATGCTGCTTTAAAGTAGATGCTGTTATTGAAGCTATGCATACATCCAAAGCGCCTGCTGGAACTCCACGTGAAACCAACGCTTGCTGGATAAGAGCCCGCCCACCAGGGTAAGTTGAGACCAAAGAAGGTGTGGCATTGACCTATTGAAAGATAAAAGTAAATCTATGTTAGGCTGAAGGTAAACCGGAGGACATTTTTGAAGAGAAGTAAAAATCGGAAACCAAGGTTGCGTAGGCCAATATGGGACCACTACTATTCCTTCTGCTTTATCATGAATAAACTTTTGTAAGACGCGAAGGATTAGAGAAAAAGGAGGAAAAGCATACAATTTTAGACCCTCCCAACTTAACGTAAAAGCATCTACCCAGAAAGCGTCAGGGTCACGATGCCAAGAAACTAATTTTTGACATTTTTTGTTGAGCCGACTCGCAAAAAGGTCTATATCCGGAGCACCAAAAAATGAAATAATGTTATTATAATATTTGTGGCTTAGTTCCCATTCTGTCTCGAAAGTAGTCTTACGAGATTGCTCATCCGCAATTGAGTTATCTTTGGAGTTGATGTAAGAAGCACACCAACGCCAACGCCAAATACCCGAACAAAGGTTATTCAACTTGGGGTATGGACTACCCCCCATTCTATTAATATAGGCAATGGCGGTTGTATTATCTATTCGTAATAAAATATTATGGCCACGAAGGGTATGAGCAAAACATTTTAGAGCAAAAAACGCCGCCTGCAGTTCCAGGTAATTTATGTGTTCCTTCCCCTCCTCCAAAGACCAGAAACCATTTGTTTTCATATCTGCAGAACATGCACCCCAGCCAGTCAAGGAAGCATCTGAATATATTTCCAAATAAAACGAATTTCTTCTGATACAATTTGAGCTATTTGGAATATTACGCAACCACCACCTGAGGTCCTCATGCAGACCAGGAGAAATCGTCATCATAATTACCACCAGAACGGCGTAATGCCAAAAATTTTACTCTCTCTAATGACTTAGTATACCCCCAACCATAACAAATAGCCGGGCATATGGACACTATCTTGCCCACAAACTGAGCAAAATATCGTATACTGCATTTTTCTGTTTTTAAAATTTGTTTTATGAATTTTAAAAGAGGTGGCTTTTTATCTTCAGGGAGGGAAAGAGTCATATGGACTGAATGATAATTAAAACTCAGATAACGACATGTTTGCGAGGGCGTCAACACACTTTTTTCATAATTTATGACAAAACCAAATTGCTCTAAAATAGATATGGTGAATTTTACGTTCTGAGCACACTCCTCAAAAGTGTTTCCAAACAACAAAAAATCATCCAAATACAACACTGAACAAAAGACTTTTTCTCGTAAGAGGGCAATAATTTATTAATTTAGTAAAAACGTATGGAGCGCAGTTTAGGCCAAAGGGCATGCAATTATCTTCAAAAAAATTTCCTGCAAATTTAAATCTTAAATATTTCCCATGTTTCTTAGCAACAGGAATTAAGAAATATGCATTTTTAAGATCCAAAGTACACATGTAACCATTTTGTTGTATAATATTACAAACTTAAAATGCTTTGTTCTAATAAAAACATTAAGTGATTTTAAATTCAACATAAGGCGCTTAGAGCCATCGGGTTTAGGAACCAAGAAAATACTGGAAATAAATTCTCGTTTACTATGTTTTACCTCACTAATAGCACCTATATTTAAAAGATCTCTAATAGATGTATTTAGAAAAATTTTCTCTGAATGAGTCCAACTCCGTTCAGAAGGCTCGACTTTTTGAACTGGAGTACTAATAAAAGGTAATTTAAGTCCAGTAATCCAAGAAAGAATATTTCTATCTTGGGTAATAGTCTGCCAATTTTATAAAATATATTGGAGCCTACCAACTAAAGTACACACCTAATTTAATACTTCCGGCGATTGTCCTTGGGTCGAACATTCGACCTGGATGGACGTTCCTGCGTGAACGAACTCCGTGGAAGCTGTTTCTGTCTCCCCTGATGGGACGAGCCGCTGCTCTGACGTCCACCTCGACTGGCTCCTCGAGGTAGTTGACGAGATGGACGACGTAAGTTTAAAGGGTTATCCTTTGGTACAGAAAAGGGTTTTTTGGTGGAACTCGACGGCTTTAAATCCAAGGCAGTCTTTTTAATGTCCTTATTTGCCTTTATGCGATCTCCCAGATCACTACCAAATAAGCAACCAACCGCTGATACAGTAGTCAATGTGTCTTTTAAGTCTTTCCGAAGATTTAAAACTAACAAATCTCGTCGAAAGACTGAATATTTATGATGCAAGTCCAAAAGTAACCTGCTTGTGTCACTAGCCAGCTCTATATTGCTCCGGTTTCCTCCCCCCCCCCCCCCTCTTCTGAAATAAGCCCAGATAATAGTTGGCCTAAAGCCGAAAGAGCAGATCCTACTTGGCTCTGTAAACCAACTAGGGTGGCATCTCGCCGCATAACCTGCTCATTAATTGCAGAAACTATTTCACAATTGAGGCGTGGACTTCGTAGAAGGGGACAGTTTTCCGTAGGGGGATATTTTTTAATTAAGGCGTTTAGAGCGTCATAACCCAAGCCCTTTCCCAAAACCACAGACCATCTGCTGACTAAATCGGAATGAATCTTCGGTCCAACCACTTGTTGAAGAGGCTCCACATCTCCCAATAGCGCTAAAACATCTTTGTCCATAGACGAAGCCAAGAAACCATTTGGGTCAGCAGTAGGCATCTCCTCTGAAAGATAAAGGTGCCCATTGATAGGAGAAACATTCGCTAGGCTTCATAGTAGGCTTGGAAAAAGCAAATTATAATCAATCCAATCATTTTTATAAACTTTACTAATAAGCAAATGTAATAAATTAGTGGTGATATAAGTATCAAGGGAAAAAAAAACGGAAAATACACCATAATATTTTACAGACAAAGTTGGTATTTTCTAGTAATTAAAACATCCAATCTGCTGCCATAAGTAGATCCGCCACGATAAGCAGATTTATAACAATGCAAGGAGTCTAGTGCCATAAATAGAACCTGATGGAAAAGAACTGCCTGTGTCGTAGAGCACACCATAATGCTCTAGAGCATGCCATAATGCTCTGGTAAAGCATGCCATAATGCTTTAGAAAGAGTAGAAGTGGAAAATCTGCCTGTGTCGTAGAGCACACCATAATGCTCTGGTGAAGCATGCCATAATGCTTTAGAAAGAGTATGAGTAGAAAATAGCCTAACCCATTCTTCATAAAACGGCAATGAAACAAAACAGTAAACAAAAAATTAACTTACCTATTACGCTTCCGCCAACGTCGCCGTCGGTGACGGTTCCTTGCGTTGAAACCGATAATGGAACATTATCACTGTCGATGTCGTCATCAGGCACTAAAATTCTAGCGGTGCTCGGGGAAGAATCCAAAGGTAGCACCCGCCTGCGCCGTGATGAAACATGCGAGGAACTGTTTTGCCGCCGAGAACGATGTTTACCTGAGAACGACAAAGACGGAGAGCGACGCCGACAAGTAGAGCGCCTATTCCTCTTTTTAAGCTTTAGGCATTTCTGAAGCTTTGAAATCCTCCATTGAAGATAATCCTCACTATCACTATCACTACTTGAACTATAATGTCTTTTTCGAGTGTCTGACATAATTACCGACGGAAAAAAGCGCTTAAAATTATTTAGCACTAAAAATGCGACGTAACAATTCGGCACGAGAACAAAGAATGACTTCCAGAATCCGGGCGGGTGTTAGTGCTGACACCGAGGTTTTCTTTTTACTTTGAATTCGTGGTATTCGGTGCGGAATGGGGGAACTACGTTTATTCTTATTTACGAAGACAAGGATGAAATATAATTGGAATTAAGGCAATTGGTCTGAAATTATTTGGGTCATTTAAATTGTTCCTTTTTTGGGTATGGATTCAATTTTGGATATTTTGAAGCTTGTTGGATAAATGTTTTCAGTTAAGCACATATTTATTCATTCTGTCAGTGGAGAAATAAGATTGTTTTTTAAGTATTTCAGTGTGTCTGTGTTAATATCATATATGTCCCTATTATTCTTACTTTTTAAGCTGTTTATTATGTCCCTCACCTGGATTTGACCCACTTTTTGAAATCAGAATAGATGACTTTGATATTTTGTATTTTTAGTATTGTGAGCTTGACATTTGAGACACTAATTGGTTAGCAATATTTGCAAAGAAAATATAAAAATCTTCAGCTTTTAAAGAAGTTTCGAACTTTTTAGCAACTGTTCTATTAGAATGTTGGTTTATGATTTGCCATGAAGATCTGGCCTTGTTTTTTGATTTTTTAATAAAGTTTGCATTAGCTGTTTGTTTAGCTGCATTTATTTTATGCCTATATTGATTTCTAAATACATTGATATGTTCTTTTAATGTCTAAGAGTATATCATTCTGTTAATAAACGTAAACTTTCGCGCATTTGTCGTATTTCATTGGTGAACCAGTTTACTTTGTTCTTTTGAGTGTTATTAATATTTTTTTGAATTTTTGGAAATGCTATGTCCATGGCCTCAGTAATTGTTTATAAAAATAAATCAAATTTTGTGTCTGCTGAGAGGCAAGAACTGGCTAAGTCCCAGCTGACCTCTGAAAGGATATTGTGTAATAGAAATTTTCCATAATCATTAAAAGGTTCTACAACTTCAGCTTTATTTGCAGACCCCGGCATATCTATCAATAATGAGATTGCGGCATGGTCTGAGAGATAAGGGTTAAAAACATTTATAGTAGTCAATCTGGTTGTTAAAATTTATGAATATATTGTCAAGGGTGTTTTGGCCATGCGTTGGTGAAAAAACTTGTTCTTGAAATAGCTCTTCATAAGGTCAAGGGCATCTTTTGCTTTTTTCCCATTAAAATTAAAATGAACATTGAAATCACCATTTATCACTGTATGATGGTTAAGATTTAGCTTATTTAGCATGATTGTTATGACTGCTACAAACAAATCAAAATTACCTTTTGGCGGTCTGGAAATTGTGATAATAAGAAGTTTTGATGAAACAATATTTGCTGCTGATATTTCACAATGATTTTCTATCGAGAGTGCCACAAGGACACTCCTCTCTATAGTTGATAAGTGAGGTTTAGAAAAAATTATTTTACCACCATGTTCACTTGTCTTTCTACAAAAATATGAAGCGATAAAAAAGTAATTTATATTGGTTTAATTCACCTCCTGTTCCATCAAAAAATGATCGCTAAAGCATAGAATATCACTGTTTATGCAGTAGTCAAGTCAGTCAAATAAGATTCGATTTCTCCTGTCTTATTTCTCAATGAGCGAAAATTCAGATGAAATATATTTATAGTATTTAGTTGTCGTCTCTTTATGGCCTCCATGGAGTCTTGAGATCTTACTTGGCTTCCATTATGGATACATCTGGTTGCAGAAAATTTTCCCTGGGACTTCGAAATGGCCTTATTATAGTATATTTCGGCCACATTGTTGGTTCAAATATCTTTTTTATATCAGAAAAAGGTACTTGTATTTTAAAGGCTGCAATATCCGTAGATTGAGTTTCCAGTCTTTGAATGTCAAGTGAATTTATTTGGTTGTTCGTTAGATGCATTCTTATTTGGTCCATTGAGGTACTGGGAATTAGTCGAGACACAAAAATGTAGCGTCTACTCTCTACTGCTGATATTCCGAGTGGGGTTGTGCTGGATCCCAAAGTTCCTGGTTTTGTTTTATAGGCGCCCCTAGGTCCATTTTTGGCATCATTGTTTTGTTTTCGGTTGATATTGATCTGTCTGGGGATAGTAGCTGTTTGTGGTGATGGTTCACTTTGTGGAGGGCTGTCTTGAGGGCAGTGTTTTATTGTTATGGTCAGAAGAGGAAAGATTTCTCTGTTTAATGCTGTTTTGTTTTCTGCATGGTTATTTGTTAGAGAGCGTACAAGCTCTGAATTAGTACTTTTAATAGCGTTAACAACTGAGTCTAGTTTAATAGCTAGTTGTTCATTATGATTCTCAAGGTGTTTTTCGATCGAGCTTGAAATGCATTCATACACTTTAGATGCCTCTGATGTGGAATTTTCCATTATTTTTAATTTTTCTTCTACATTCTGCTTCAGGGATAGATCTAGTTTGTTGTTTAGCATTTTGATTTTTTCCTCCATTTTGTTAATTTTTGGATTATTTTCTGATGTTTTCATTTTAGTTTCCAGTTTTTCCACTTTTCCTTTTAAATAGTTTACCTCATATTTAAGTGAATCCATCAATTTCAGCATCTTGGGCATTTGTTTGAGCTCAGATGAACAATCGGGACACAGATGTATCAATGTTCTCGATTGACTGGGAACTACGCGTACTTCCTGGGCCTGGGCATTTGTGCACTTTTCACATATAACTTTGTTGCACAAGTCGCAAGGAAAACCAGATGTGTTCTGTTTGTCTTCCTTAAAAACACATTCGTTTTTGTATTTAAAACATTTTCCATTCACAGTATTCACCATTTTGAGGTTATTGTTGCTTTGTTTTTGTTTTCGCGATTTATTTCAAGTCTACTGAGATTACGGCACAAACCGGCCTTTTTGTCATGGTGATACGACCACATGGTGGAGGCGTACCTTCACATGGAACGCTAGAGTCTGCAAATCTAGTAGGTACAAGTAAAATCTATTTTAATTTATTAAGGACCTTTATTTTCGATCTAGTCGTTCTACATCATTTTAGTTAATGAATTTATAGTTAAACGACTCTAGGTCGTTTGCCTTCAATAGAAAGTTTGTAAACCAACCAAAAATAACAGCAGTTTGGGTGGTGTTATGGTTAAAGTTATTATCGATCACGATTACGATGGCTTTCATAAAAGAGATTTGGAACCTCTTAATACGAACATCAAAAATCCTCTTAAAAATAACGGCAATGACAAATGTGACAAATGACATTTGTGAATTTGTATAGTATGAATATAGCAACAACACCATCCAGACTAAAACCCAAACTTGAAACTTATATTGCCATACTATCCAGTTGGAATAGGTCGAGCGGGTTTGTTTTCGGAATTCAAATTTGACCCTGGCATTTCAATCATCTCATCCATCCCCGTACGATTTTTTCTTAAGTTGCTGACTCTTTGGCTTTTATTTATCCCAAGAAATAATAATGCCCTACAATGTTTAAGAATGTAAAAACTATGTTTAAGTTTCATAAGTAACATAAATATTCCAAGTTAACTAATAAAATATAATTTATAAACGTTTTGAAATTTGTCATCGAATAATCAACCAAATTTCGCCAAACTCAAAAGCATGTTAGTAACTTCTAAGCACACTGGCAACGTTGCAGTCTGTGAAATATCGACAACGATACCTTCATTATTTCCTCGTAATTAACGGAAACCGTTATGGTTAATAAAGTCAAGGTGATATCATTTTAGTACTGCGCATGCTCACAATAACGGTAACGATAACGACATGCTGAAACAAGGGATATACCTTATCGTTAGATATCATCTTACTTAATAAATTTATAGTTAAACGACCGTAGGTCGTTTGCCTTCAAATTACAAATTGTATCAGATTTGAACTGAAACTGTACCAGATTCAGCATTTTCATATTATATGTTTTTTTTAATATTTATATTTTTGCTATTTATTCAAATTTACCGTTATTACCATCTAGTAGGCTCTACTTTTTCTTTGACCAGAAAACCATAAAATGCAAACTAGCTTCTTCAGACAGCGGTCTGTTTTGAACTTTTCTGGTGACGATCGACGATCCTCGCCGAATGTCGGCAATAATTAAGTTATTTCGTATACATATTTACTTGACCGGTTATCACTTGATTTCGTATAAAGCTTTTTCAACGTTCTTATACCGGGTATTTTTTCAAAATTTTATTACCCTGTTTTCGAGGATCAATAATCATTGATAAATTTCTAGTAAAAATATAGTGGCGCCCTCGCCTAACTGCCAAGACATAGACCCACGCCTTTTAAAAAAACTGAATCCGCAGGGTAAACCTGGCATAGGGACTACCTGTTAAGCGATTAAAGAGAGTGTTGCCGAATTATCACCCGACGCTTAAGGCTGGTTACAACCTTTATTCGTGGTTATTCATTTCTTCACCAATGGGCACCTTAATATGGCCAATAACGAGAGTTGGTTCTATTGACTGCGCCGGCGGCGGCGCGGCGCGGCGTTGAGAAATAAATCGCCTTCTCACTATAATTCTACTCTGTGATCTAGATCATTCTCATGAAATTAATGGTGAAGCTGAACTAATACGGTATTTTTAAATCGTTCCCTTGTCATTAGAAAATTGCACTCATTTTAAACGCTTCAAAATGAGATTCAACTCAATATAGAGTTATAGTTAATAAAAATATTAAATAATTGATAATACAGACATATGAGTGTTTGAATCAATTCCAAAAAGTCCATGTGGCGGGGGTTATATGATATAACGAACTTGAGCACACTACACACTTTACATCATAAATTTTCCTTTTATAATGAATATTAATATGTCCATGAAAATAATTTTGCAGAAAATATTCGTGAAGAGCAAAACAGAAATAGCATAATGAAATCTTCACTCTATGAGAATATGTCTCCACAACACTTGTAACACTTTAAATGTTATTAAATACAGTATTGATCATCATCATCATCATCATCAGCTTTTACTGGTCGATGTGTGTTATCGTTACTCTCGCTACCTAACTTCTCGCGACCTTACTTCCGGAGAACCAACCTGCTCGACAGGTATATCCGTTTGCAGCGCCACTTGACAGAGGTGGCATATATTCTTATTTGTTTGAGAAAATGTATAGCCCTCTTGTGTCATTGCAGCAAATTGGGTAAAATGTATATTTGTTAAAATTATCGGCTATATCGTTTAGAAACGTTGGTGGTGAACTAGTGTGATGACCCCTTTTTTAAAGGGTCCTTCTGTGGAACAGAATTTCTTTTATAGGGTAGAATTCTTTCTGTGAGGTAGAATTTCACGCTGACCTAGCTAATCTCGCCATCAGTTAGTCGTACCGAGGTCTTTTTATGTCAGGGTGACACAAGCACATGGTGGAGACGTACTACGCAGGAAGCGCCAGTGGCTACAGCTCTGCCAGAATCAAATAAAATCGATTTTAATTTATTTAAGTGCCTTCATTACCGTATATAGCTTACCGGCATATATCATTTTAATTAATAAATATATAATCAAATGATTCTAGGTTATTTGCTTTAATTATCATATGTTTATTATCGTGATATATCATTTTATATAATGATTATATAGTTAGGCGATTGTAGGCAGTTTGCTTAAGCTAGAGTGTATTTCTTAGCATTATGCATCATTTTAATTAATGAATTTATAATTAAATAACTGTAGGCCGTTAGACGTCTATCGTTAATTATCGGTTCATTTATTGATCTAGCTATCGGGCTTATCAAGCTTTCTTTTTAAAGAGATACTTAATTTTATCATTAGATAGATATAGAATTCATTTGGCAAGTGTCCGAATAGCTGATTGAGTTAATTTTTCTGTAATGGCTGTAAAGCTCATAGCAGTAATTTATTTCACATAACTGAAACTTACTAATTTAATTTGTCGCCTTGGTATCGGAATCGACTTGAGCTCAATTCGTTTACCTATAGATATTTAATGGCTGTATATGTACATATTCACATCACTGGATATTTTATTGATTTGGTATTATTGCGGATTGCTGTAGTTGTTTACTGATATTGTCGTTGCCACGGGATTGATTTAGGTTAAGTTTGGTTACAATCATTTAATTTATACCTGCATATATTTACGGGCTATATCTATACAATAAGATCTGGGCAATATTAAGGTTATAAGGCATAGTTTAACAAGTAGTATATTATGTTGTTTTGATTATTCCTGTAACATCTGTGAGATACCTTACAAGAGAACTTTGTTATTAGTTTAAGAGCGTAACTATAGGCTCAAATTGCTTTGAGATAGGATTCATTAATCAGCCTTATCGCGTCCACTGCTGGATTTCGACCTCCCGTAATCTGTGCCACTCCTCCCTGCACTGCGCCGCCTGCATCCAATTATGCTTGATGCGCTTTATATTGTGAACTAATTAAAATCATTAATTAAATATCACCCTGTCGCAAGTGTGAACTTGAACTTCAAAAATGTTATATAAACATTCACTGTTAATTATAAACAATTTGAGCGGTCGACGGGAGCGACTTTAATCCTTAATGATGTAGCCATCAGAATTTGTAACATATAAATACGCAGGCAAACGCCGAGTTAATGAGACTTTCGGGTCTCTCAAACCGCTTAATTAGGCGCTGGGTAGTACACAGGTACGTCCAATGCCAACACACACACGAAGAAGCAAATCAAGTCGACGTCATTTTACCACGCCTTTCGAGGAACAAAGAACAAAGAACCGAGTCTGCGAGACTACGAACTACGGCAGACAGCATTGCAAAAGAAGACCGCTACAAGCACCATCTAGCAGACTTTGTGTAAACCAAGCAGTCCGCAACACAAGGAATCTGCGAAAATGACATATGCAGTCGCCATCTGTGACCCATGGAAGCGTAACGTATAATTTCCTATTAATTTACGTTGCATTGTTAATATTAATTCATCGAAATGGCACAAGATTGAATTGCCAGGCGATAACTTAAGAAAATAATAAGATTCATAAAGACATATGATATGTTGCAAATATATTTTATTGCTTTAAACAAAACTGGCATGTTGAATTAAGTCAGCAAGTAAAATAAATTGTGTCATTTGATATACCCATATAAGCAAGTTTTGGATAGGTCAAGAAATATAACTGAGTCAATAAACTATGATGTTAGCAAATATTTTATACATAGACGGGAAAGTCTATATATTATATAGTTTTGATAAGTTTGTAAATAATGGATTTAAAAATAAGAAGTAAAGAACAATGGCTAAATAGAATATAGACAGGACCGGCATTTGCAATTTATTCTAAAAAGAAATAAGTTTAACATACAGTAATATTGTTAATATAGGATAGGTAATTTATTTTTAGACAGGGCCGAAATGAGTTGCTTTTTTAATGCCAAGGGAAAAAATTCATTATCTTTATAGATATACCGCACTAACAGTCCTTTTCCAAAAAACTAACAGCTATAAAGACAATGAATTAATGTCACCCCTGTTGGGATGGACGCATCTTAATAGAGGAGATATCATATGAAAGGCATCTTATTGTCCATAGGCATAAAACTGCAGTTTTCAAAATAAATGGCATTATAAGCCAGTATAAAAAGATGTTCTCAAAACGGATAGGTTTGCACTAGATATAAGGTAGAATAGATCAATAAGCTTAAAGAAATCAAATCGAGAGAGTTTTTATCATATATAATAATTAGTAACAAGTTAAAAACAGAGCCGTATTTAAATAATACGTTTGTCACGTAGTTGCTTTATTAACACAATGAATATTAAGACGTAAAACGTTATTGGCCATAAAAATAATACATCTCTAGTAAACAGCCGGGTTTATGAAATTATGATTTTGTTAATAAGACAACAAAAAAGTCACAAATAAGAAAACACAGGATAAGATTATAACATTGTTAGTACAACTTGTAAAACTATTTTTCTTTTGTTACATGTACCTATAACTCTCTCACTAAAATTAACTTGATCATGATTGCAATGTTCCAGTTGTTAGGTATCTTGCCTTCCTTTAAGCATGTATTATATAGTTTTGTTAACTTTGGGATAACTATATCTTGAGCTTCCTTTACCATTTCTATGAGGATTTTGTCTTCAGCCGGGCTCTTGTTACTCTTCATGACACTTACAGCGTGGATTATCTCTTCGTCATCTATATCATCTGAACCTACGTTTACAACCTTTCTCTCCATAATTTCCTCTGGCTTTACCACTTTTGTGTCATATAGGTTTTCATAGAACGTCGTAGTTATTTTTATTATTTTGTCTTTATCCCTTTCTTCTTCTTTATTTTTGTTTTTGATAGCTATAATCTGTTGTTTACCTGCTTTCGCGTTTCAAGCAACGCATATTTTTCTTATTCTCTATGATATCTTTAGCCATTAACTCATAGTAATTTTCAAGATCCTTTTTTATCATTTTCCTTATTTCTCTTCTTGTTTGTCTATACTCATCAGTTGCATATTTGCCTTCTTTACACATTGATCGTCGTTCTTCTATCTTTTTTTTGGTTTATTTTGTTATTTTGCTGGTCTTTGTATGTTTTTTCTTTGCTACCGTGGTTGATGCTTTCGTTATGGCCACTCTTATGTTCTTTTCTTGGTCATTTATTTCTAGTGATGTGTTTTCAGTCTTTTCATAGTAATGACGTATTTCTTCCTGATATTTCTCTTTATTTTGTTTCAGAACATTTGTGTCTATACTTGACCTAGCTGTCTGTCCATGCGTTCTCCTACACCGGCCCTTGTAGCCTTAGTTACAACTGCTTCCATGTGTTTGTTCCATTTGAATTTACAGAGCGCATTTTTTCTTATTTAGAGTTTCTTGTATCATGCTGGTCAACTGGAACAGTGCGGTCTATGTGGACCTGCCCGTTCTATATGCATACTGGCTTGCATTCAATGGCCGCGTTTCTAAGGTAGTGGATATGATGTAAATGTTTACTGCCTTCATCGTCTTGAGTAAGAATGACGTGAGGATGATTGGTCTGAAGGATTTGGGGTCTGTCCCATCCTTCTTTCCTATTTTCCGGATGAAGGTGACTTTTGCCCTTCTCCATCATTTTGGTATGTAGCCCATGGCCATACTGCTTCGGGTTATATCTACAAGGTGTGGCATTATTTCTCTTTTTCCCCTTTGGGCTGGGAAGATTTCATCGACCCCTGGCGATTTGAGTGGTTCAAATTTATTCCATGCCCATTCGAGTCTCTCAGCAGTGAGTACCGTTTTTGCCATTGCGCAGTCATCCCTAGTGAGTCACCTTGGGCTAGCTTTTTCCTCACTTAGGATTCTTGGTTGACTACCTGGGAAGTGTTGGCTCAGGAGGAGGAACACTCTCTCCTCCTCTCCTTCCATCTAGGTGCCATCCAGCTTTTCCAAAGCTTGATCCCTCTTTTACCATGGCCTTGTTTAGTCTGGCCGCAACTGGAGTAGAGGCAATATTTCACAGAAGACTACTAAAACTTACAACTTATTCTACCTTTACAAATTTTGAATTGACTTAGAGGATCACAAACTGCTGGTTTTGTAATAAGATTTTCAAGAAATAAATTCTGAAGGTTGCATATACTCAGGAGGCGGAATATAACCTTGTTGATAACCGAGGTGAAATTTAGCAAGGTTGCATCATCGGGCGAAGCAACTCTGATCCTCGTTAGTAGAAAATGATGAGACATTTATCAGAGTTTTACAGGGAGGCAAGATCTTTTTTCATGCGGACAGGGAACCCTCCCGGAGGAGGGATTCTACCTTCTCCGATGAAACACTCTTGTTTTATACATTTTTAAGTTGACAAAGATAGAAAATGTATTAAGGTTCTACAGGGAGGCGGATGACTATTTCGTCCGGGAGGACTCGCTCTCATGAATACACTACTTCTATTGTTTAGCCTCTTGTTGCCTAAAGGTAATATAAATTAGATATTTTGGTGCATAAATCATATACTTTTTCGGGGCACCGGTATATTCTAAACTGGCTCTTTATGCAAACACATTAAATAATAGTTGATTATGAGGGAAATGTAAACAGATTAACGTCGCTACTTTATCACTAAAATAGGAGGCAAGATGAAAACGTCGGCTCGCCGTCGGATCGATAAGCAATTTTCTCGTTTGCGACGCGCACCATTATTTTATAAACATTGTTCGTTATTAGCTTTTTTTTAAATTAAAAAATGAAAATTGGAAAGTCAAAGGGTTAAAGAGTAATCTTGTTACGAACTCGTTTTGCGCTTTTTTATTATTCTCTCTCTTTGGTGACAGGAAATATTAAATTTATAGCGGCACGTTGTTTCAAGGCTCAAATAGGGTCATTATCATAATAAGAGTGTGGGCAAAAGCATACTGCATGGGTAGGGTGCAATTAAACAAGAACTGGTTTTTGTATAGGCTCTTTTCCGGATATCTCGAATGTGCCATCGGAAAAACAATCGAACATCAGATATAGAGCAAAGTTATTTTTAAGAGCATGTTATTTTTATTAAAAATTAATATAACCGACCATCTTATATGACTAGAAAAGTATCTCAAAAAAAGAAAAAATGCTAAATCAGAATTCGTTAGATAGGGATTCACATAACTTTGAAATTTGGCTGGATTCTGATAAAATAAGTGCTTTTAATGACTTTTTATCAATTTTTCAAACCAAAATTCTTTGGGATTTTAATTTCAAAATAGAACAAAAAGTTTTGTCCTTTTTTTTTAATAAATGGCGAAGAAATTCCAAATATTTCGTGCAGCTTTAAAGTGAAAGTAAACTTGGAAGTAGAAGTCTATTATAAAAATGTTAAACTACCTCTTCCAAATTTGAATGGATTCTAACTAAATAATCCACCTGTACTACTTGGTCAACCTTTGAAAGTTTGCTTAGTCATATAAAAGGTTTCGATAAGGTTTCTGTAAATAGTAAGAAAGGAGATGCCATTAAATTTGATTGCGAGTTTCTTCAAAAATCTTTAGATATTGCTTTAGAGGTAGTAGAGGGACATAAGCTCTCATCGTTTATTAAAAATGAGAGTAACTTGAATCGATGTTGATGTCGAAGCCGAGATATTCTTCAAAAAGCACATTCTATTTTCAGTTTCCAGGTTCTTACAAGATGCTTAAAGATACTGGTTGTTTAACAGTGCCGCATCTAACTTATCTCAGTCAGATAAAGCCATATGTAAAATCTGATGTGGGTATTAAACCATCCCAAACTCAGTAT
Organism: Pissodes strobi; assembly: GCA_016904865.1. Classification (NCBI taxonomy): domain Eukaryota; kingdom Metazoa; phylum Arthropoda; class Insecta; order Coleoptera; family Curculionidae; genus Pissodes; species Pissodes strobi. The sequence continues at coordinate 51,138 of MU187487.1, read as the reverse complement.
CTAAAAAGAATAGTGGATAATTTGGCACCACATGAGAAAGTTCTAAACATTCTTTCAATGAAATTCACATTATACCAAAGCCAAATACAGGGTCGGGGTTTTAAAAGGGCTAACAGAAAAAATTTAGTTTTCCATAAAATGCGTGACCTCTTCGATATTTTCTAAAAACGAAGCTATCATTGCTTTGTATCCTGTGGAAAAAAATCATCAGACATGCGAAAGGAAATGGTTTTGACCGTTGTCAAGGTATTAACCCATGCTGGTTATAAAGTGATTTCATTGATTTGTTATAATCATCGGATGAACCGAAACATGTATGACCTAAACTAACTTACCTCTGTGCGTTGGAAATAATGTTGTAAACATGGCCTAACAAACCCTTTCATTCCTGATCAAAAAAATCTTCTATTTGACACTGTTCATCTTTTCAAGTCTATTAGAAATAGTTGGCTCAATCAAAAAAATTATGAACAAGCATTCACATCATTCATATTTCTCCATATAAAAAAAAATTAAAAAATTTAATGTCGTTAAACCAAATTTATGCAAATGCATGCAATAGTCCTGTCAAATTAGTTCCTGCTTTGTCTCAAAAAAATCGTTATCCTTCATCTTTGAAAAGACTGTGCAGGTTTTTAAGTGAATCTAACTATAATATCTCGTAGCACAAGTTCTTGAATCCGAGAAAAAATTAAAAAAACTAGATTTTATTTTACTGTCGAAGATGTACACACAGAATCATTATTTATGTCTACTGATATTTCTTTTTTATTTTGATATTATACTTCTTTACAAAATGCCGAAATAAGTAGTGAGCAATATGCTTCTTTATTGTTTATATCTGGATATTGCTTTCATTCAGTAATAAAATACACTAGCAGTTGTGAAATATGTAAAACTATTATAATATGAAATGAAGAATTTACTACCCATTTTGAAGACAAAATATCAAAGGTTAGTGTTGGGGAAACACCCCAACACGTGTGGAAACTATCGTTTTTCACCTTATAGTTTGGTGATAACACCCTGTATGTATGTAGTATGAAAGAACCGTAATTAAACTCAAAATAGATTTATTTCACCCCGGGTACAACCCAATCTGTGCATTTAAATTAGCATATGTCAGTTCTTCACGACCCCTTAGTCCCAACCTGAATGGACGATCCCTTAGTTCGAACCTGTACACCAGTACTGTCAGTATAATAGATTACAATATAGCAACTTTTCACTCGTAAAGGAAATCGTTCTTAATCGTTTTCAATTCAATATATTCGTGTCTCCGTCAGTGTCCAGTAAACTATGTGCCAAAGAAAGAAAAAAAATCCACGCATACTTTCGCGCCAATCCCCACTCTCAGCCGACCTTTAGGCGGCCAGCCAGGAGCTCGCTCGAAATTAATCAAGTCAGAAGTCAGTGCTCTTCTAACACTCCATGTTGCTAGATCGGTCAAGTCACCGCGCTCTAGCAAGTGCACCCTCTGGCCAAAGGTCAAATTCCTTTTTGGGCCAGTTTCTCTTCTTGTATGCACAAATATTAGAGAATATTTAGTGCACCTCAGTTATCTTTGTTCAAGATTGGACAAAGACCTTTTTTGGGCTGTTAACCCAATTTTTCAAAGCAAGAAACGACGTAGCGTCTCTTTCCCCCTTTAGTTGAAGAGAACCCGTAAAATGGCGGCACCGAATTGATAGCTCAAATGGTGCCTGTACTGTGCAAGTTAATTCAAGGATTCAAAGTGGAAACCCTAGCTGATTAGAGTGAAGTAAAGCAATTGGAGATTAAGGTATCCTGTAAGAAAGAAAGGTGCTAGATTGAAAGCATAAAAGTTCATTTCATTTAAAGTCAGAAAGGGCAAACATATTTCAGTTTGAAATTGCATAATCAAGCCTGTTTTAGTTTAGTTAGAAATAAATAACCTGTTTTGTAACATTAGTTTTATGGATGAAAGGATGAATGCTTGGAATTAATATAGAAATAATTTGTATATTTATATTTATCATATTTAAATGCAATTTACACCTGCATTATTAAATCAAATCAAACCAAATACATGTTTCAATTCCTCTCACTACCCTATAGTAATACAGTTTATTAAAAGTGGTTAATTAAGATACCACACCCTTCCTTATGGTTTTAAACAATAATAAAATCAATTGTTTATTCCGACCAGTTAGTGAATACCTACTTAACATTACATGAGGTGCATTAAAAACACCATCAGTAAAAAAAATGACAAATCAAGTGAAGCCGGGCGGCCGAGCGCGGTCGTTTGCGTCTAATGGCGGCACATTCTGTGTCCAGTTCATTTATTGATAGTGTTGTTTATTTTAGCCTATAGCAGATTTGTAAGTATAAGTAACTGAATTAGATCTAGAATTAGTGAAAAATATATGTAAGTAGGAAATGAATGAAAGTTTGGAAATGTGGTACGTCGGTACCCTTTTTTACATTTTGTTTATTTGTTTATGTATTTATCAACATGCCAAGTCCATGCTGTATTCTTGGGTGCAATTCAAATTGTCCTAGTGCTTTAAAAGAAGGAAAAGAAAATGCAGTTTTTCACTTCCCAAAAGATGGAAACCTGAAAATTCAATGGCTAAAAGCCATTTCAAGAGCTGATTGGTCGCCCACTAAATATTCTGATGCAGTTTGTGCTAAACATTTTGTCCCATGTGATATTATTCGTGAGGATATTTTTCTTTTACCTGATGGGACCACACAACAAAATTCAACTAAAGTATTGACCATCAAATTTACTTATGAAGTCGAGAACAACGGCAAACTTCCATTTTTGGATACTTTAGTGATTAGGAACGATAATAACACACTAGGATTTGATATTTATAGAAAAAGTACTGCCACTAACCGATATATTCCTAATGACTCCTTCCACTGCGAGCAACATAAAATGGCCAGCTTTCATTTTTTGGTTCACCGTATGGTTAACTTTCCTCTCAGCAGAGAAAGATTTAGTAATGAAAAAGAGACAATTAGGAATATAGCGAAAGTTAATGGTTTCAATACTAACTTAATAAACAGACTAATTAATAGGCATTTGTTTAGAAAGACCATTCGTGATTCTACTTCTTTCGTCAATCAGGATGAAAATGCAAAATATGTCTCGATACCATATAATCCTCAGTATACTAGAGGACTCCGAAAAGTCTTTAAGGAAGTAGGTTTAAAATTAGTATACCAAACTCAGTTCAACATTAAGAAATTATTAGGTGGTCCAAAGGACAAAATTGAAATATTAGAAAGAAGTGGAATATATGAAATTGGATGCATGGATTGTAACCAAAAATATGTTGGGCAAACTAGAAGATCTATACAAACGAGATTCAAGGAACACATAGCTCATTTAAATTATGGTAGAACAGAAAAATCAAGTGGTGCCGAGCATGCTTTTGATAATAATCATAGAATAACAATAAAAAATTTAAAATTAATTCATAATATAACTGATAGGAGATTATTAGACGCATATGAAAGTATGGAAATTATTAAATGTAAGAATAGTTTAAATAGAGATAGAGAACCTATTCCGTATAGTCCATTGTATTGGTTGATCGAGCGTGACTAGTGGGTTTCCAGGATTGGTCCCTTTGGTTCCGCTTGAATGAGCAAATATTTAGTATATAAGCGAGTTAGGTAGAGCTTTAAATTTAGTTTTAATCATCTCCTGATGATGCTAACATGGTTAGCGAAACGCGCGTCGAGTGCAATAATTCTGTTTCGGTATTGTGGATAAAACTCCGTTTTAGTTACCGTATCTAATTTATCGTTATTTATCATTTTAGTTAATGAATTTATAATTAACGACTGTAAATCAGCTGTTTGAATTACCGTATATCGCTTATCGTTATCTTTCATTTTAATTAATGAATATATTGCGAATACCATGGACAGCATATCGCACAAATGAGTCTGTGCTCCAAGAACTAAATATTAATACCAGGCTCAGTATAATAATAAACAGAAACATTCTGAGGTACTTTGGTCATATCACTAGAAGGAGAGAGGGCATGGAAAGACTGATCGTCAAAGATGGAGTCGAAGGCAGAAGATCAAGAGGCAGATCTCCTTCACGATGGTCTGATCAAATTAAAAAAATCACAGGACTATCCCTCCCGGAAGCATCTCACAAATCACAATATAGAGATGAATGATCAATCACAGTCAAGCAAGCATCATGACGTCACCATATCCTTGCGTAGGGTTACGGACTGAGGAGGAGGATAAGCAATTGGCTGTAGTCATTTGTTTGGGGCTGTGGTTATTTGCCTTGATTACCGCTATATATAATTTTAATTAATGCATATAAAATCATTAATTGTAGGTCGTTTGCTGTTTATCTCGTCTGTAAGATCAATATTTTCTGTTTTCGTTTATAGATAATTACCGTTTTAGTTTTATTAACTATAATCTCATACCGATCCATTCTCTCTCATATCATCATTTAATTTCGTAAGTCACATAATTACTTGCCTTATTAACTTGCAGATAACTAACTGTCTTTAGTCCAAACATTATATCATACCGATCTATTCTCTTTAATGTCATAATTTAATTTATTCATTTTAGAGGGCAGTGATTTCTTTGAAGCTAATGTTATGCTAATCAATTGATTTATTTTTTATTGACGTAATTCTCACACCTGATATTATCTCGAGTGGAGAATTAATATTGTTAATGTTATGAAAACTACTTGTTTCACCTTTACAGTTATGAGATTTATTGCATACACCAGCCAGTTATTGCATATGAATGTCGTTTACTTCTTATAGTGTTTGAGAAATTGAAGTTAAGTCACCCCTGTCAGACTAGGGACCGCCAAAGGAATGAGTCTGAGGCCGATGCTTCGAGTGGAAGCGGCCCTAGGTGGTAGATGCATAAGCCTACTCGCATCGTCCGGTGAAAGACCACCCCACCAGAATTGGGGAGCGCCAAGTGGTTTTCCCAAATCACGTTCCGCTTCCGCGCTGGTGATCCCGGGTTTCACAGTAGGAATATATGGATATGATGGTGCTTCCAGGATCAAAATATTCCGGAGGTAAACTCCCCGGCCATTTGGATCTCCGGGCGCTGGGTGGCCCTGGGAGCCCTTCATTCCGCATTTCACAGACAGCAAAGATACCGAACCAATTTAGAATAAATTTCTGCAACATAAGAGGCCTAAATACAAACATAAATTCGGTACACCAACATCTACAAGCAAATAGACCACACATATTAGCCCTTACAGAAACACAAGTATGTTCTACAACAACAACAGTGAACTACCTCTATCCTGGTTACGACTTACATACCCGATTTAGATATAAGTTCGGAATATGCCTTTTTGTCCGAAGCGACCTTTCATGTCACCGCGAGGAAACACTAGAAACCGAACAACCTTGATGTCATGTGGCTCAAGTTCACCGCCAAGGGATTAACCAAGTTTATATGTTGTCTCTATCGCCCTCCGAGCGATAGAGCCTACCAAAGCTTTTTCTCAACACTAGCTACCACCTTTGACTCAATACAGGTCGATCACCCCAGTTCAGAAATAATCGTTCTGGGCGACTTCAATGCCCACAACACCAACTGGCTCAAACATCACAACAAGACCGACAACGAAGGTAGAGAGGCTGAAGCATTTGCCATCAGCTGCGGGCTTACTTAACTTGTAGACGAACCAACTCGAATCTCAGAGAGGGGCGAATTTGCCGCCCTCCTGGATCTTTTTCTGACCACCAATCCTGACCAGTACAAGGTTACAGTTGGTCCGCCATTAGGTACCTCCGACCACAAACTTATTACAACGGTTTGTGAATTGCCACTCATACAGAAGGATCCACCATTGCCTCGCAAAATCTGGCATTACAATTCTGCAAACTGGGACGATCTGAGGCAGTTTTACCTAGATTTTCCTTGGCTCGACGTCTGCTTTGCCACTGACGACCCGTCAGACTGCTGCGAAGAGATCATGCAAGTAATCTCCTCAAGAATGGAAGCATACATCCCAAATTCCATCAAGTTACCATCAAAAGGAAAGCCCTGGTTCGACAAAAGATGCGAAAGAGCTGTAGGAAGGAAACCGCAAACCTATAAGTACTGGCAGCAAAATCAGACCGCTGAAAATCGCAATTATTTTATCGAAGCGAGAAACGAGTGCAAGCGTGTGATCGTCGAAACTAAGGACAAACACAATCAAAGGATCAGGAATAAACTTTTGCAATGCCCCAGTGGCTCCAGAAATTTCTGGTCGGTAGCAAAGGCAGTAAGTAACAACTTTACAAAAACGTCTCTCCCACCTTTGACGGACGAACGTGGCATCACGGCGACCACAGCCAAAGAAAAAGCAAACATGCTCGCCAAAATGTTTTCATCGCACTCTACCTTAGACGTGCCCCAAAGCAAGACTCTCCCCACTATACGGAACATCAACACCACCATGGCAGAAGTCATGTTTTCTCATCGTGATATTCGCAAAATCCTTAAAGAACTAGATACGCAAAAGGCATCAGGAGCGGACGGAATACCTGCCATCGTGCTAAAGAACTGCGCCAACGAACTAACACCTGTTTTTTCCAGGCTTTTTTCTCTTTCTTACAGAAAAGGGATTTACCCATCCTCTTGGAAAGTCGCTCGAGTGCAACCTGTTCCAAAAAAAGGCAAGAAAACCACGCCTTCAAACTATCGCCCGATCGCCTTGTTTCCAATAATCTCCAAAGTCATGGAACGTGTAGTCAATCAGCAACTACTCAAGTACCTCGAGAGCAACAGAATAATCAGCGATGATCAATACGGCTTTCGCAAAGAAAGATCGACAGGAGATATATTGGCCTATGTCACTCATATATGGAGTAGGGCAATTGAAAACTACGGAGAGTCTCGAGCGATTGCGTTGGATATTTCAAAGGCATTCGACAGAGTTTGGCATGACGGACTGCTCAACAAACTGCCGTCCTTGGGACTGCTCGCCTGTCTCTGCAGCTGGCTGGCCAATTTCCTTAAGAACCGTTCCCTACACGTTGCAGTCGATGGACACATCTCGGACACATTCACCATCAACGCGGGCGTGCCTCAGGGCGCAATACTTTCACCAACTCTGTTCCTCATCTATATTAATGACCTGCTGATCGAAACGAATAATCCTGTTTACAGTTTTGCAGATGACAGTACCCTTGTCTCCCACTTTAGATCAGAAAAACCCTTACCAGCGACTGAGACTCATCACCGCAGACAGGAGCAGAGTACAGCAATTAATCAAGACCTGGAGAAAGTTCAAACTTGGGGCGACCGAAATTTGGTCCAGTTCAATGCAGCAAAGACCCAAGCAGCAACGTTTACTAAGAGGGCCAATACAGCGGGCCCTGACATCATTATGGCAGGATCGACCATTCCTTCATCCTCGTCAATCGGGCTGCTGGGTATCTCGGTCAACAGCAATATGTCATGGCATGACCAAATTGCTAACATCGCAAAATCAGCCTCCCAGAAGCTTGGTGCGCTATTTCGCAACAAAAAACTCTATACACCGCAGCAGTTGCTCTTGCTGTACAAAGCGCAAATAAGACCGTGCTTAGAATATTGCTCACATATCTGGGGTGCCGCACCAAAGCATACCCTAAAGCTGCTGGATTCCATTCAGAAGAGGGCTGTGCGTCTCGTCGGCGATCCGGAGTTGACCCGGAATCTGGTGTGGAACATCGCAGACATGTGGCCGAGCTGTTTCTGTTTTACAGATACTTTCACGGCAGATGTTCCCAGGATTTGGCCCACATAATCCCGCCCCTGGCAACTCCTGTCAGGCAGTCCCGACAGACGGCAGGAGCGCACCAGTTCGTCGTACAACTAGAAACACCTAGAACATCGCTTTACCAGAACTCCTTTGTCTGGCGCACTGCATCACTGTGGAACTCACTTCCAGGACATCTGTTTCCCACTAATTACAACCTACAAATATTCAAGAACCGTGTCAATCAACATCTTCGCACACACACCGCTCGTCGAGCGCCATAGGATCTACCTTTAGTGTGTGTGCCACTGCCATAAAAAAAAAACTTATTATCTTTGTCGATTATTTGATTTTGACATTCCTTAATACAATACGGTATTAACTTAATTGATAATTATCCCGATAATACCTTTGTGATTATCTGATTTACCTGTCCATTATACCTACTAACTTGAACTAAAAGCTTTTGCTATATGCAACTGTTCACCTCGTATCAGTGCACAAGTTTATCTAGCCGCCATTGGCAATTTCAAGTTTGCGCTTTAAAACCTAATCGAACTGAGCTCATTTCGTTTTTTATAAATATTTACCTCACTGGTTACTTCAGTATGCCTTTTGACTTTTAATGACGTAATGATTACCGCTGTCATGGGTATAATTAGATTAATTAGAGAAATGAGTGCTGTTCAAGTTGTAAACAAATTTATTTTGTGGCCAGATGCATTGCAAAAACTTGACAATAATAGAGGTCTATTCACAAAAGACATTCGCACTTCGACACAGTGTCTCAGTTTTCATTGAAATTATTGATTATTCTTTCCAAAAATTCTCCATATCATACATACTGCCAGGTAAATTTAAAACAGGGAAATTGGAAAAACGTTTTGGTAAATATAGACTTGTAGGTGGATGAAACTATAATGTTAGTTTCGACGACATTATTAATGCTGAGAAAAAGATTCGTCTTCGCTTTCAGAGATTCAAAAGCAGAGTGATAATTGTTACCAGGAATGTGACCTGGACTGGACTGTGCCTCGAAACACTGATTGTGACAAATTTCTATATTTTTAATCACAGAATACTTAAGTGAATAGGAGATTGATGAGTCAGCTATCTCAGGATATGCCGCTCACAAAATTAAAAAAAAAGCTTGTGATATTTGTATTTTTTTAGTAGCTGAAAGTAAGGGTTATGTCATCCAGAATGAGTATATCGACTGGTGGCTTAAGTATCACCATGGACATTAATAAAGGGGTGCTCTTTCATATGTGTGCTATTTTGGAAAAAACCGGTTGAATTCTTCAGCGATTTTTTTGCGTTATGTGTTTATGGTAGGGAGTAGGTATCAAACGTTTCTTATAATGGCTTGTTCATTATTTTGAAAAATTTTGCGTAATAACTACGTTGAGAAAAAAAAAACTAATTTGGTGATAAATTTTTTTTTTTCAAAAACGGAAAAAGAAAATTCGACACTTTGAAAAAATAAAAGGTATGTAATAATTTTTAGTTTTTATAATATTATATTTCGGTAGTTTCAAAGAAACACTCATGGAAAGTGCATCTTTAAACCATGTTTCTACTCTACATAAGCTTTCCATCCAGAATATTATTTATTAATTAACTTTTTTTTGTGAGCCAAACAAAACTACTTAATTGTTACTTAGTGATTTATAAATTTTTCAATATAAATAGCCGTAACAGCGCAAAAACCACTAAAAACGTTCTGAAAAACAAATAAAAAAACGTCCTCAGATGGTGACGTCACGTTTTCGATATTGTGGCCCTAAATTTTCGAAGGCCTCAATTCATCTTGAAATAAATAATAAGCGTGGGGGGGAAAATGAGCTCTGGTGTAAATATACTACTTACGACACTACAAAGTTTCACGAGGTAGACTTGCTCCCTACTAGGTATTTTTGCCAATATACTTCTGCTAGATGCAAAATAACAATAACAATTTAAACTACCTCTACTAGTCTGGGCTAGAGTGGAAATGAAAACATATTAAGAAAGCGGGGTCTTGTTCAAGGCCATCTTGATATAGATAATACAGGTGGAGGAGAGTGAGTTCAGATATAAATATACTACTTACGAGACACCCCGAAATTTCGCTGTCTTATTATTTGATCGCACCAATTTTGATAATAACCGAAACTAACGTAGCGGAATGGTTAGTAAAATCATTGTCTTTATAAACAAAGGTAAAATATAGCTAAGTTGTGAAGTTTTGCGGCTCAATGTAAAGGGTGCTCCAAAAAACGTGGTCAATAATTTAGAATTATGTTAATCGTATAAAAATATGTGATGATTTTCGTGACAAGTAAAATTTTTTAGTATTCGCGTTTTAAAAAAAATCTTGTATAGTCTTTTGAAAGATAACAATACCATAGCCTAAAGAAGAATATAGCTGCGACACTTGAGCGCGGTACCTTTGACAAGCGAGGACCAACTTTATCTATATGTAGTGGGGAGAAAATAAATAAATCTAACTTGACGTCAACCCCACGGCAATCTTTAGTGAAGTGAGCCGTACTCAAATTTTTTGGGACTTTATATACTAAAATTGTTACTTGGTGTTTATTTAAACTTTCACTACAAAATATATGATTTATAAAATACTGCTTATTTCGAGTAGAGAATAACCAATTTTTTAACGATCCAAAAAACTGCATAAAGAGAGCCGGATATTTATTTAAACATTACACCTAAAAGAAATATTTAGAAATGTCTTTTGAAGTGAAATTAAGAATGGCGAATGTAGATTACTTGTAGTAAGTATAGCATTCTTGAAACAAAAGCCAATTACCTAAAGAAACATATAATTGAGTTACATATTATTTTGATAAATTTTGATCAATAAAACAACTCATTTATGTAGAAAATTATTTATTTTTTAACGTTATAACACACATATAATAAATTGAAGTTGAAATAAACTGAAATGAATATAACTATAATAGAATATAAGCTCCAAGATAATCTTCAAATATCAACAAAATCTATACACAGCAAAAGTTTTTTTATATGAGAGATTATATTGCACAAGTAGTTACGGTTTTAGACGAACTTGTGAAGATCTGCAATAATAATTTTGAAAATTTTGATTTTTCTAGTTCTCTTTTAAGCTTAAAAAAGATCTTATATTCTAAGTATATAATTTTGTTTTATATAGATTCTTAGCAACCTGCACAATTTTATAAACGTATTATGTACCTACGATTTTGCATATTTTTTCGTAACAGCTTTTTCATTTTATTCACTATATAAAAATATTGTCCAGATCGTGAAATGAGAGTAAATTTTTGATCTGGTTATAGTTCACGAACTATAGTGCGCCAAGCGAGTGAACCTTAACGACGACTGAGGGGGGTAGAGGACTAGCACGTAAAAAATCTTGCCTTCCCATAGTCGCACGAGGTTATTCTTACCATATTATTGTTGATAATATTGATTAGTTTAAGACGTTAAAATTAATTACAGTTTTTTTTATATTACAGTCTTATAGTACAAAATATGTCATATAATAATATCTCATTTTTATAATAAGGATAGTATTCTATGATATTTGTTGTATGTATTACAAATCAATCAAATCATGCATTACATAAATATGTAATAATAAGTAGAATTCGTTTCCCGAAGGTTTTGTATTTACGTCATCGATGACATCGCTTAGTTTGAAAAAAAAAACGGTTTATCGTAGCTAATTCATATAAATTCTCTAGCGTTCAATTCAAATTCATATAAATTCTCTAGCGTTCAAGTTAGGCAATATTGAAGCAAGTATGTTTCAAAACGCTCTTTATAGAACGTTCGGATTTGTTTTGTAATAAAAATTTTAATTTAGAGAGTTCAGTTAAGAGAGTTATCCGAAATATATAAAAATTAGTTAACCGCGTATAATAATCACCAAATGCAAGAAAAGTATAAGAAAGGTTAAAAATCGTCAAAGATATCATAAAATTAAGGGTCTGATGATATATAGGTTGTGTCGATTTTGCAAATTTTCTTTTTTTTTTCGCTAGAAAAGGGGTGTCCTATAGAGTAGCTTAAGCCAAAAAAATCGGAGGATTCGCCACATTTGAGCCGAAAAAATATCCGTGTTTTGAGCCTAAATTGCCCTAGAAGGGCAAACTTCCACTACGACTTTCCCAGGTGTAACGTGAAAATATTGAAATTGTAACGTGAAAATAATGAAATTTTAGTAACCGACACGGGGGACCTGGCACAGTGTTTCCAAAAGTTGCACATTTTCTTATGGGGAATAACAGTGTTGTTTACTATTTAAGTATATTTAATATTCCACTTCATGCATGACCGTCCGCTCGCTGACCCAAAGTTGACACGGAATTTGGATAGTCTGAAAGACCGCAAACATGTGACCGAGAAATCCCTGTTTTACAGATACTTTTACGGCAGATGTTCCCAGGATTTGGCCCTCCTTATCCCGCCCCTGACAACGCCTGTCAGACAGTCACGATAGACGGCAAGAGCGCACCGGTTCGTCGTACAACTGGAAACACCTAGAACATCGCTTTACAAGAACTCCTTTGTCTCGCGCACTGCATCACTGTGAAACTCTCTCCCAGGACGCATATTCGGATGTAACAAGCAAGATGTCCATTCGACTATGCCGAACGTTTCTTCATATGAGACGTGCACGATAGCATTTAGTCGGATGTCGTGACTGCTACATAGAATCAACAAATAAGTCTTCAATTATTTAAGCACTTCATGCATGGCCCTCCGCTCGCTTCGCTCTCTATACGGGGGCTCAACAAATAGACACTAACCAGGTGCTAACCAAAACTAACCCAAATTTCTTTTTTATATTTTGGGTTAGTTTTGGTTAGCACTTGGTTAGTTTCAGTTTGTTGAGCCCCCGTAGCGAGCGAAGCGAGCGGAGGGCCATGCATGAAGTGTTAAAATAATTGAAGACTTATTTGTTGATTCTATGTAACAGTTAACAGTCACGACATCTGACTAAATGCTATCGTGCACGTCACATATAAAGAAACGATCGACATTGCCGAATGGACATTTTGCCTGTTACATGCGAATATCCTCCCAGGGCATCTGTTCCCCTAACTAAATATTCAAGAACCGTGTCAAACAACATCTTCGCACACACACCGTTCGTCGAGCAATATAGGATGTGCTACTGCCATAAAAAATCATTCACCTAAATAAAAAAAAGAGTAGAGACACTTATAGCACAGCTTATTCACTACCAGCTAGTGAACTCTATCGAAATCGGAAAGGTGGTGTGTCGGGCACTGTGCTCTGAGCGGTTCAGTTCCACAAATGAATTTAAAATGAATTTTCGCTTCAAAATACATGACAAATTCGTCCGAAGCCTCGGCTATCGCCCTGAGAGGTTCGGAAATTTCGGATTTTTGTACAATTATTGTGCGTTTTAAAATCATTTTTAAACGGATTTTGACGATAAAATAGTTATTTATGCAACAAGTGTGTAAAGTGAATCTTTTTTTATGAATGGGAATATTGATAAAAAAAATTAATTGAAATCGAATAAAAATGGGTACTTTACACATGAGTAGCATACAAAATTTTTTCTACTACCGAAAAATATATGAAAAAACAAAAATATTATTAAATTACTTTACGCACTAGTGCGTAAAATAACTTATTTTACGCACTGCACATTAAAAAAGCCTATTTTACGAATCTTAGAGAGTGCGTAAAGTGAGTACTTTACGCACGGTAGTATAAAAAGCATATTTTAAATTAAACGAACTGTCAAAAGTTTTATTCAGATGCCCAGGTGTTTAAAACAATATTAAGTCATCACCCTCTTCTAAAATTTGCAAAACTTGGTTATTGACTTTCCCAAATCAAAGGATGCCGCCGCAAGATGACTAGCTGGTAGTAAATAAGCTGCGCTTATAGCGCACCATTTTTCTAATGAATTTTGCTCACGAAACTACAGTAAATGTCTAGCAACAGTGTGCCTTCTTAAAAATCTTTGTTTTGGCTATTGTGACAGTTGACAGTAAAAAGGAGGATGGATATTTACAAGTAAAATTTAATTTTGTCTAATGGGGCTATGAGTCGCTTTAAATTAGGACCGGAACAAAACGGAGGTCTCTCGTTCGACGCAAATGTATCCTAGTTAATATTTTCACCCGACAATTGATGTTGAGATGTGTTTTGTCTATATTTCTAGTGCTTTTGTGAAGTGGTGCTGAACATTAGTGTCAAAACTCGAACTTTGAGGGCATTTTTTCAGTTCAAATGTAGCGGATCTTCCGACTTTTTTGGCTTAAACTACTCTATAGAACACCCCCTTTCTAGTGAAAAAAGAGAATTTGCAAAATCGACAAAACCTATATATCACCAGACCGTACAAACCAAATAATATAAATAACCACACAATCCGGCATCGGCAATTTCCACGCCAATGGCTAAAGCAAGTCGCTGCCGAAATTTTAAAATATGTAAAAAAAATTAGGTGTTGTTCTAGGGTCAAAGTGTATTTAATATATCCTGCGACCAATCACGAAACTGCCTCCCGCTAAAAACCAAGTAAACGTCGCACTGTTGCCTATTGTCGCGTATTTTAAATAGCTTGAAGGCGAATAAAATATAAATATTACAAATATTATATATAGTATTCCGTATTCCGTATTTCCCTGTGTAAATAAAATAGTAAATAATAGAAGACAGTAGTATTAAGGAAAATAACAAAATTAAGTATTCAAGTAGGAAATTTAAATATGTAAATTCACTATAGGAAACTAGACAGAAAATAAATTAGGATTATTGGGAAAAAAATGTGGCAGCATCTAAATATGCGAAGACATTTTTTGCCCGCATTCTTTTCGTCCGGGTTCTTTCATTTGGCAAACAGTAGTTTATGCATGAAGTGCACAATTACGCTAAATCGGGGCAACATGTACCGTGCGTTCAATTTATCTTGATAACATTTTGATTCGCTGTAACTTTTTTGTTTTTAAAGATATCAATGTAAACAAAAAAGCAAAATGTAGGGTTGGTAGCCAAGTTTTTTTCCTAAGTTACATATAAAACAAAACACTAACGATTTTCTGACATATCAGCCTAATCTATATTTTTTTAAATGGAACACCCTGTATATTACTACATTTTTGGACTCTCTAGAGAAATCTAAACACATTTCGTGTATAATATCCTATACCTATCTTTAGGTGTTTCCGAAATCTTGACAGTTGAAAGTCGGGCATTTTGACATTTTGATAGGTTTTAAAATCTAAACCGCACGAGTGCAAAGAAAACGGTTTGCATATTCCTGTCTTAGGGTTTCATGAGCTATCGAATGACAGTAACTTTGAATTTAACCCGCGGATAAAATTAACCGGAACTTTTAAACCTCCGGTTAAATTCAAAGTCACTGTCATTCGATAGCTTATGAAAACCTAAGATAGAGATGTGCAAACCGTTTTCTTTGATCTCGTGCGGTTTAGATTTTAGAGCCTGTCAAAGTGTCAAAATACCCGACTTTCAACTGTCAATATTTCGTAAACAGCTAAAGATAGGTATAGGATATTATACACGACTTGTGTTTAGATTTCACTAGAGAGTCCAAAAATGTAGTAATATACAGGGTGTTCTATTTAAAAAAATATAGAGTAGGCCTTTATGTCAGAAAATTCTTAGTGTTTTGTTTTATATATAACCTAGAAAAAAACTTGGCTGCAAACCTTACATTTTGCTTTTTTGTTTACCTTGATATCTTTAAAAACAAAAAAGTTACAGCGAATCAAAATGTTATCAAGGTGCTGATGAAATCTGAAATAATGGATATATCTAGATAACGATCGACTTTTACGAAGAACAACCAGCAAAAACAATGTTTTTGAGACTTACACCTTTATTCTAGAATCCGAACCGTTTATTGCCAAACGAAATGTTTTACACTTTCTTATCTTCCACATAACCACAACCTGGAAAATACTCCCCACCAAATCGAAAATTTGGTATCTCTAGATAGATACTAAATAACTAATGCCCAGTTTCTGAAGTAGTAGATATCTATTGTATAAAGTTATGAAGCCTATAATTAGGGTAATTCCGGGAGAGACGGCCCTCTGGGTTAGATGGCCCATTTAGATATTTTCTACATCGTGACTCTCCAATTGATGAAACGTAGACAGCGTGATTAAAACGCATGGTGTAGTTCGTGGTTATAGTTTCGTGTATTTTCATTAAAAAACGGGTAAGTTATAAGCTTTTTTATTATTCGAAAGTTAAAAATTTTTCCATAGTTTAAAACAAGTTGAAATTTTGGAGTTCTGACTTGTTTCTTTTTTAGTTAATTACATAATTTTAATTCATTAGTATGTTGAGGTTATGTTTATATAGGCATGTAGCTGCGTTTACATCGGCTTACAAATTTATCAAGTGAGCCATCTCACACGCACTTTTGAGATAGATGGCCCAGTAATGTTGTGGTATAGATGGCTCGTGAGCCATCTGTCCCATATGAGAAAAATAATAATTTTAGCTAAATAAGGAAGCAAAAGGAAAGAGGCAAAAATGCAAAAAGAAAAGTTACAAAAAAAAATTAGAAAAGAAATCACAGGAAATGAAAGCAAAAGAAGCAAAATATTCCTCAACAGATGAAGATACCGACTTCGAGCTTCAAGAATCCGGAGATAGCCCTTTAGAAGAGGAAGAGGCAGAATGTGTAGGATGCGGTGAACCCTACAAAACAACGATGAAAAATGATGACTGGATTCAATGTGTATATTGCAAAAGTTGGTGTCACGAAATTTGCTCAAACTTTGTTAATATATGTAACCCCTGTGGTAAGGTTTTAAGCAAGAAAATAAATGAATAAGGGACAGTTATAACTGAGCTATCTATCCCATACCCACTGGGCCATCTAACCCTTAAGTACCGGGTGAGTTGACCCAGGTATTTATTTTGACTTTTATTTTTTTTTTAAACCGTTTTTATTTTTGGCAGAAACTTTTTATTATTTTATTTACACTCATGTTTGAAACATGAATAAATAAGTTTAAGAAATTCTCCTGGAATTACCCTACTATGGTTACAATTGTATTAACAATCGTTGTCATAGGAAATATTTGAAGAATAAAGTTATCCATACTTTGAGAAACTGGGCATAAGATAAGAAGATGCAAATCGTTTCGCTCTAAGTTAAACCGATCAAATTCTCCAGGGGTTTAAAGTTACAACTATTTCAAAGTTACTGTTTGAAAACAGTTGCATTTAAATGTAAGGAATGCTATTCGACATGCTGCATGAAATATATCTAGAATTTTTAGAAGAATTCGAAAATCGGAAAATATGTCCCGCTCTTTTGAGACCTTTTATATTGAAATATAATTCAAAAATATTGTCAAACTAAAATCAACATGGCCAAATGATGAAATGCTTGTAAGACTAATAAAAAAATTAGAAACATGTTATTTCTATAAAATGTGTATACATATATATTTTATGAATGTTTCCATATTATTAATTTTCGATTATTTTTGGGCTCTTTAAATTTTGTAACCTATTCCGATACGTTTTCGTCCGTTTTGGTGCCTTTGGTTAGTTTGGGTTAGTTCAATCAGCTTTCGTTTAGTTTTAATTTATTTTAGACATTTGATTTCCGATACATTATAACTGTCAATATTTAGAATCCTGCCAATACAATATACATACATAGTTGTATTTAATAAATTACATTAGCAAATAGGAAAGGTAGTACATCTAGGAAAAAGATTCCTGTATGTGTCACTACAATTTAGTACTAAGACAGGCGTAGAAGAAAAAAAAATTTTTTAATGTTTTTGGTTAGTTTTGGTTAGTCGCCAAAATTGGGTCGTTCAATCAACTTTCGATTACTTTCGTTTCCGATACGTTATTACCAATTTTAGTGTTTAGGTTAGTCGCCAAAATTGAATTAATCTAGGTTAGTTTTAACTTACTTCAATATTTTTAAACTCTTCCGATACGTTTTAGCCCGTTTTGGTACTTTTAGTTACTTTTGGCTTGTTTTGGTTAGTCTTTTAATCAAATTTTGGTTATTTTCAATTAGTTCCAATTTACTTTAGTTATTTGAATCGGTTCCGATACGATATAACCAATTTAAATGTTTTTAATTAATTTAAGTTAGTCGCCAAAATTCGGTTAATTTCGGTTAGTTTCAACTCACTTTAATATTTTTAATCTGTTACGATACGTTTTAACCCTCTTTGGTGCTTTTGGTTAGTTTTGGTTAGTCGTTCAATCGACTTTCGGTTAGTTTCAGTTAGTTTTAATTTATTTTAGTCATTTGAACCGGTTCCGATACGTTATAACCAATTTAAATGTTTTTAATTAATTTAGGTTAGTCGCCAAAATTCGGTTAATTTGGGTTAGTTTCAACTTACTTTAATATTTTTAATCTGTTACGATACGTTTTAGCTCTTTTTAGTGCTTTTGGTTAGTTTTGGTTAGTTGTTCAATCGACTTTCGGTTAATTTCAATTAGTTTTAATTTATTTTAATCGTTTGAACCGGTTTCGATACGCTATAACCAATTTTAAAGTTTTTGATTACTTTTGGTTAGTCGCCAAAATTCGGCTAATTTGGGTTAGTTTTAACTTACCTAATATTTTTAATCTGTTCCGATACGTATTAGACCGTTTTGGTGCTTTTACTTCCGTTAGGTTAGTCATTCAGTCAACTTTCGGTAACTTTCACTTAGTTCCAATTTATTTTAATCATTTGAACCGGTTCCAATACGTTATAATCAATTTAAATGTGTTTGGTTAATTTTAGTTAGTTCTCAAAATTCGGTTAGTTTCAACTTACATTCGTTCAATCAACTTTCGGTTAATTTCAGTTAGTTTTAATTTATTTTAGTCATTGGAACCGGTTCCGATACGTTATAACCAATTTTAATGTCTTTAGTTACTTGCCAATATTCGGTTAATTTGGGTTAGTTTTAATTTACTTTAATATTTTTAATATGTTCCGATACGTTTTAGCCCGTTTTGGTGCTATTAGTTACTTTTGGTTAATCATTCAATCAACTTTCGGTTACCTACTTTCAGTTAGTTCCAATTTATTTTAGTCTTTTGAATCGGTCCGGATACGTTATAAGCAAATTTAATGTTTTGGGTTAGTCGCTTAAATTCGTTTCGTTTTGGTTAGTTTTAACTTACTTTAATTTTTGTAACCTGTTACGATACCTTTTAGCCTGTTTTGGTGCTTATGGTTACTTTTGGTTAGCTTTGGTTAGTCGTTCAATTAACTTTCGATTAGTTTCAGTTAGTTCCAATTTATTTTAGTCATTTGAACCGATTCCGATACCTCATGATCAAATTTAAGTTAAAATAAAGAAACTAACTAGCTGCACAACTCTGCCGTCCTTTTCCCATTTTAACACATAAATATTAACTTATTTATATAACATAGAAACAAAACAATATATACACATAACGATAGTCTATTTACCCAAACAACAAATCTTTTTTAATTTTAATTCCTATGAGAATTTATTGTACTCCGGCCCAGGTAAGCGCGTATGATTGGCATCGAGTTTCAACTGCGTAGTGTGCTCGCTTCAGTAAGCTTCAGGGAGAAAATTTGATTCCGTACCCCACTAAACGAGCCGAGTGTCGCGGCTATTCTTCTTTAGGCTATGACAATACCTTCTACACCAATATATTTGCCTCGGTATAAAATGGAGCTACTCCACTGATGGCTTCTATGAGTAGCATTTGTTTGTTTCCTTTTGCCGCATTAAGTAAAGAGGGTAAAAAAATATATCCCCAAACTAAAAATCCAGGCCATGAGTATGACCCGGAATTAAAAATCCAGTTTCTAACAGGGTACTCGACTATACGGAGTTCGCCCGCTCTTGAAAGTCGTAATTAAAAGAGTGTCCCGGTTTTTATTTAATTGCTACTCGAAAATCTATCGCGGACGAGTTTTAATTACTTCGCCTTTAATTAAAAACGACAAGTTCGCTACAGTTTTTGTGTCCGATTTTCTGTTGCGAAAAATACATTGTTTCCCCAAAAGCCCTAAGAACGGTTTTATTATAAACCGGAAATAGAATGCAATTTGATTAAATTAAAGATCAAATGGAACGATGAGAAGAAACTAATATAAAAGTTGCTGTTTATCAGACTATGTGCAGTAAATAAAACACTTTTTGCTATAATTTGTGTTTATCCATTTTGAAAAATACATTGTGTTGTGGCAAAGAAACACATCGCATTGAACCCAAACTATAGGGTTCATAGTAAATTTTTACTAGGCATTGTCATTATACACCAGTGGCGGCTCGTAGTATAAAGCAACTGAGGCTGGCCTCACATGTAAAAATTACAATATAATTTGAACTTTTCAATTAATGTTTATATAAATATTATAAATATAAAACATTTTTTGACTAATTTCCAATCACAAAAGTATAAAAATATAATCAAAGTTTAAAATATTATCTTTGACCGCATAACATAGCTGTAGTAAGTCCAGAAATGTTTGCTTCATACGCGTCATGCATTGCCTGTATAGTACTACGCTCCCCATCCGTTCAGTTGCACAAGACGGGCCTTGTGAATTTCAGTACTCGTAAGAGGCACACAAGTTTGTGCTTGGATGGGTATTATTTTTAGCAGTAGCTTACATGTTGCCTTAGTTTTTGAACAAGAACTTTTTATTTCAATCTTTATTTTTTAAAAAACCTAAAAAACAAGCCAGAAATGATTGATAAATAAATGATTCCATTGTTTTATGGTGTATTATAAAATGTAAGACCCAATAATCAAAATAAAGAATAGGTAGGCACTACAATTCTTTGTTTCATAATATTAGGGGTAGGTGCTTATTTGAAACTTGGCAGCGTCTTATTGTCAAGTTCCTCATCTTATCTCTTTTCTTTTTTTTCTTGAAGGGTCGAGTATCGTATCAGGTGTCAGGTCACCAGATGCTTATTCCTAATTAAAATTAGATCACGTCGATCACGACCGTTACGATTGAATTGGCGCGTGCCTATCAGTGGGTGGTTGATTTGTTTTTGTTTGTGATTTTAGATTTTCGAGGCGGATTTTTCAGTTTAAAAACTAATAATTAATACTGTTGTTTTGTATGGTTGTGTTGTTAATGAGGAGGTAAGGTACGGCAAGGGCCCTAACAACAAGGTAAGCTTATTTGTGTTTTATTTTAATAATGCAGTATTGCCATATCCGAGGCGATATCTATTACCAAGGTTTTGTTTATTAAAGTTAATTTGTGCTCTCGGTAGTAAGTTTTGCGGTTTTTTATTCTTGTTCCTACCTCTAGGTATTTTAACTTAAAAATTGTAATTTTTGTGTTTGTCTTAGTTTCTTCTTAGTGTCTCTTAGTTTCTTCTTAGTTTCGTATTTTATTTGTGTACTTGTTCCATATATAATTATATTTTCCCTATCCTTGTCATCTTCACTAGTTTCTCCTGCTTCCTACCCATTGCTGCCCTTATTTTACCCTATACAAATCTGTTGTATTGCCCCATTTTAATCTCTTACTGATTCATGATGTTTTTTACTTATCATATAAATCAGCTGTATTTAATTTATTATATTTTTCCTTGCAGATACGGACCTGACCGCGGTCGTACCATATGCAGCTTGACCATGCGGTTCTAATCTTCCTTAAGCTGACCTTCCTCAGGTTAATGAACTGTATATATGAAAATAGACAATATATATAGTGCATAGAAGAATTTATGAAGATAATTGAAACTAGAATAAGTCGTGTTAGGTGTTAAACTATAGGAGGCTAAATATTAATGAGAAAATTAGTAAACTATGTATGCAAAATAAATAGTTGAAGCAGGTGTGAAGATATATCGTAAAGCAGAAGTAAATGGACCAGTTGCGTGATTATCATTATTGAGAAAAGCAGAAAAAACTGAGGTGCCATTGAAACTGTGTATTGGGAGTGTATACAGGAAAGAATAACTGTGTATACAAGGAAGAATTATAAAGTAAAATGTCCTCCGGCCTAATAAAACTGCAAAGACGAATTATCTAAATTAGAAAGTCACAGCAAATAATTTAGGCTTGGGAAAGCTTGAGTATATATGGACCGAAAAGGCAGAGGAGACACATTGAGGAAGTTAAAGCAAAAATTTTGGTACCATAAAAGCTTAAGAGAATAAGAAAGGGCGTATAAGCAAGAAGTTTTTATGTAAAGCATGAATAATAAAAGCGAAGCATACATAGGTTGAAATAATTGAGGAAATATATAAGCAAAAGTTGTTTATGTAAAAAGGGGTTTAAAGGAATAGCATACATTATAACTCTAGCAAGGAGTAAGTTCTACAAACTATGTCGTTATTTCAAAAATCTAGAATTTGAATTTTAATATTATTAAGACAATTTATAAAAAAATTTATCTTTACTATTAAGGCCCTGTTGCCTTATTAGTAGACTCTTTCGTTCGCGGGCGGCAATGCGCTATTGCCAGTTTGTTCGCGACTACTGCAGTTAATATAATTGTTTCTCAAAATCACCTCTCGCAATTTTACAAAAGAAGTGAAATAAAAATGACAAATCCAACTGGTAGATTATCCATTAAATACTCCAAAGAACGTCGGTAAAAGAAGATTTTTTACACATATTTTTTTTCTACAATTAAAAAAAAATCAAAATTTTTCGAAAATTTAACGATATAGCGATGAGCAGTATTATATTTCTTAGGTATTCCTAAATTTTCAATTAATTTAATGGTTCCATTTTCCCGTAGTTTTATGTTCCGTTTTCCCAATATAAGTCACTGAACAATCCTCTTAAGAAAACCAAAATTTAGCATGATTTGATAAGTAATATGTGTTTGATATAATTTTTAGTTTTAATTATTCTAGATATAGGAAGTAAATATTACTTTATTAATTTAGTGAATATAAATATATAATATAAAAAAAACGTTCAAAACAATGTTTTATATTTGAGTAAAATATAAGATATATAATTTAAAAGTATCCGCCCTTTATTTTTTTTAATTACAATTTTATACCTATTTTAGCAATATCGCGAATGCGCCATCAAAATGTGTTTGCCTCAGGTGTGTTTTTAACGACTTTTGAGTAAAATCGTGGGCGTGGCGCATTTACCTCCGGCGACCTTTTGCCTCACCTGACCGTAAAGCCACGAACCGCCACTATTATAAACCAAGCAAATTTGTAGGTTAATTTTGGAGTAGAATATTTTGCGAACAAATGAAGATCTCAATGCACGAATTGCACAGTTGGTTGGATTATTTTGGTTAAAACACCACAAGGTGTAAAAGTGTCTTTTTTAACCAAGCTTTCTAAATAGGTACCGATGTTACGGTTAAGAAATGACCATATTAAATTTGATCTCTAATTCAAGCTAAATTTTACTCCAATTTAATTCTTGATTAATTTTCGTTCATCATTCTGCCAAGAATGAGTAAAAAATATTTCGAAATAAATATTGATTCAATTTCGAAATAAGGCACAATTAACAATGGTACTGTCATATAATGATCATAGTGCATATGCGTCTCCAATTAATTTCGGGTAAAATCCAGTAATTTTCATCTACATCTCGTCTGTTTCACGATATCCTTTTATATCAGCGTCTTCGCGAAAGAGAGAAGAGAGTGCCTTAAACAAAAGTAAATATTTGATATTAAGTGGATTTCAGGAGCTTGAATTTCGAAAATATGCTTGTTGATAACATTAAACTCGCTCAAGAGTTTTACTTGAACATTCTCAAGATTCTTTAATTTTAGGAAATGCATACTTTGTATGGGTGTAGTGGATCCTAATTTCAGTGAAGTTTATACCAAATCCCTGGGGTAACTGTCCTCTTCTTTGATTTATTTTGGAATTTATTGAACTTTCTTTTTATAATTTGGTAATGTATACTTTTCTCTCTTTAATTGACTTGAGTGTTTAACTTTCCTTGAAAAAACGTCATTTTAGAGCTTTTTTAATATGCAAACTTGCGATGTCATTTTGGGACAATTGACCTTACTTTGTTTTGTAATTTCTACTGCACGATGGAAGTTAATTGTGGCCATGTACCATCATGCAATGCTGATTATTTCGGTTCTAATCTAATTTTTTATGATATCGCATCCAATTCCATTAATTCCTTCGCGTGGCTGTGTCATTTCGGGAATCGAATTGTCATCTAGACTTGACATTTTGGCCTTGCGCCTATTGCGAATGACGCATTTTTGTGCTACTATCGACCGACCTGGTAGGAATACATGCTTCGAGCCGCTGTGTTATCGATGTAAGATTTATAAATATTTTATTCAGATCGACAAAGCGAGCTTGATTCAAATACAGCCTGTCCTATCTCGTATATTTTGATATTGTGTGAATTTTCGGAGCATGCTCTTTTACAGATATTGAATGTGTGCGTTGCACCTATAGCTTTAAGCCAGTGTTAAGACTGGTATTGTCATATATTGATCATAGTGCACACTATATATTCATGCGTCTTCTATTAATTTCTGAAAAAATCCAGCAATTTTCATCTGCATTTGGATGTAGTGATCTGACCGACTCTTTGGCGATATTGTTTTATTTCAGTGTTTTCTGGAAAGAGTGAAGGGAGTTACACATGTGCTGGCCTTATACAAAAGTAAATATTTAATATTTAGTGGGTTTCAGGAGCTTCAACTTCGAAAGTATGCCTGTTGATAACATTGAATTCGCTTGAGATTTTTTACATTCAATCCGACAAGTCTTTAATTTTAGGAAATACATACTTTGTATGGGTGTAGTGGATCCTAATTCCAGTGAAATTTATACCAATTCTCTGGGGTAACTGAATTTTATTGGCCAAATTCCTGGACGATTTGTTCTTCTTTTACTTGATTTATTTTGGTTTTTATTGAATTTCCTTTTAAATATTTAGCAATGTAAACTTTTCTCTGTTTAATTGGTTTGAGTTTTTTACTTTCCCAGAAAAACATGGTTTCTAGAGCATTTTTAATACGCAAATGAAATTGAAAACAAACTCGCGATACGTGATGTTGGGCCAATTGTCTTACTTTGTAATTGCAACTGCACGGTTGAAGTTAATTTTGGCCATGTACTATCTATCATGCAATGCTGATTATTTCGGTTCTAAATTATTGACCATAGTGTGCAGTATATTAATGTGTCCCCAATTAATTTAGATAAAAATCCAATAATATTAATCTACATCCCGATATAGTTATCTGACCGTCTGTTTTATGATATCCTTTTATTTCAGTGTCTTCCGGAAAGAGATAATGGAGTTACACATGAGCTTGCCTTAAACAAAAGTAAATATTTAAGATTAAATGGGTTTCAGAAGGTGAAAATATGCTTGTTGACGATAACATTGAACTCGCTTGAGATTTTTACTTGAATGTTCCCACAAGTTTTTAATTTTAGGAAATGCATACTTCGTATGGGTGTAGTGAATCCTAATTTTAATGAAGTTTATACCAATTCCCTGGGGTAACTGAATTTGTTTAGCCAAATTCTTAGACGATTTGTCCTTGTTTTATTTTATTTACTTTAGAATTTATTAAACTTTCTTTTCATTATTTGGCAATGTAAAATTTTCTTTCTTTAATTGACTTGAGTTTTTAACTTTCCTGAGATAAGTTTTAAACGTGGTTTATAGAGCTCTTTTAATATGCAAATGAAAATGAAAACAAATTGGCGATACGTGATTTTTTGGGACAATTGCCTTGCTTTGTAAAAGCAACTGCGATGGAAGTTAATTGTGGCCATATACCATCATGCAATGCTGATTATTTCGGTTTTAAGTTGATTTTATATGATACCGCATTTAATTGCATTGATTTCTTTGCGTGGCTGTGTCAATTCGGGAATCGAATTGTCATCTAGACTTGACATTTTAGCCTTGCGCCTATCGGCAGATCAACTAGGAATACATGCTCCGAACCGCTATGTTATCGATCTTTAATTTATGAATATTTGTTTTTGGGACCGTTTGCTCTAGATTAAATTAAAGAATACAGGTACGGTACAGAGCATGCGTGCCAGTGTCGCACTGCAACGTAGTTGAATAGAGAAAAATCACAAATAATAATAATAATGATAATAATAATCTTTATTCTTTATTCAAGTATTTTGTAATACATTGAAAAGGCATGAGTGCAGCTAAACAGAGTAGCTCAGCTGATTTATACACTTATCCTTGGGGTTTGGATCTCGAATGTCGTCATTGCTCGTAAAAATGACGACATTCGTGAGCCAAACCCGTTTGTGATTTTCGTCTATTCAACTAGAAATTTCTTTAGTAGTCCTGTCGAAAGTGCCTGCTGCGAGTTTCTCGGAGCCTTGACATTTGTGTGACATGTAACATGACGCTCGTAAGGATTAGTTATTTGAATTTTGGAGGGGAGCTTCAGGTGGAGCTTGTGCGAAGCCTTCTTTTCATTTTCTCTATCAATGGAAATTGAGCAAGGTTGACTTTAAAAAGATCAGCTATTGCGATTAACACTGCGGTGTCGCGATAGAGGACTTAAAAAAATACCCATGTGAGGATTGCCTATTTTGAGTCTCAGGTCGCATCTTGTCGTTGCCTTTAATCTATCGTTTGCTTGGTGCCTCCTAGACTCACTTCGGAACTGCGACTTATCAGGGTTTTCGTCGCAGGTGAGTTGTTTCGAGTTTTTTTTAAGTCGCCATTTTGTGTTCCACGTGGGTGGTTGCTAATTTTCTCCAATTTTGATAGCAGATGATTTGTATCATCCACCTTTTGAGGCAGCTTAGTTAATTTTAGCGTTAGTAGATTTAAAAAACACTTCACAAGTAAAATATTGATATTTTTGGTTATTTTTTACTTGCCTGTAGACGTTTCTACCAAGAGTTTTTTTATGTTCGGCACACACACAAAAAGAAATGATGGTGGACGTTGGACTTGAAGCGCTGTAGGTTGTAGTTTTCGGAAGAGACGTTACTCGGAAGTCCATTCCAGAGCGAGGCAGTCCTCCAGACAAAGGAGTCCCGCAACAAGGATGGCCTAGGTGTTCGCAACTGAATCGTATGTTGATGAGCAGCTTATGACTGACTGGTGTTTCTGTTTGGCACAACTCTCAGTGGAATTATAAGTGCTAGCTCGTTCGAACGCCTTCCGTAGTAGTATCAATAGTAAAGAGAAAGGCCTGCCACTTTTCTTCGATGTTCAAGGCTATCAAGGTCTTGAGTCAACTCTGCGTCATCCACAAGGCGGACTGGTCTCCTCTGTATGGAGACCAATATCTTGAGCAAGTGCTTAGGTGCCGAGCTCCACACATGGGAATAGTATTCCAGAGATAGTCTTATCTAGGCCTTATAGAGCAGTAAGAGCTTATGAGGTCTATACAATTTTTTTGCTCTATAGAGTGCTCCTAGATTTTGTACTGCTGCCTTGGCGATTTTGGTGACGTGATTACGCCAAGACGTGTTGTTTTCTACGCTGATGCCCAGCAAGTTTATGGATGAGGCCAGAGTCGGTGTTTGACGTGTCATTGATAAATTAGGTCTTGTGATGTTTGCTTTTTTGAGAAGACAGCTGCTTAAGTCTTTCTTGCGTTAAACTGGACATTATTTTCCTCAACTCATACCACGATGGCGTTCATATCCTCACTGATGGCAGCAATCTGATTTTCTCGCTCGCGTTGGGAACGAGCAGCGGTCATTGGAGTCCGCGACATAAATGAGTATATAAGTAGGAAAAGCAAGGTGGGCTTCTCAAAATTGTACTTAAAGCCACAAACCATCAAGAAAACGGCAGTTACATTTTACAACCCCTCTTCCACTCGCGGCGGCGTTGAAGAGGCTGGGATGATGTGCTTCTTCAAATGATATGGGGCACCAGCAAGTCAACCTCAGTCAACCAGTACCGCCTCCAGTGGTTCATTAAGTCAGTGGCGAATATTAAGTCTGACATCAGCTCCCTCCCACCAACTGATGAGAACGCAGCTAAGAAGCATTCCCGGCACACTTTCCACCAAGCTCGGAAATTAGTTGCCCCTCAAGAGTGGGGTTGGAAACACGTAGGAGACAGCCTGGTGCTAATTGCAACAAACATCCACCAGCATCGGAGGTAGTTACTGAAAACGAGATTTTACCACTGTACCAAGGATTGTGTTAGTGGCAAATGTGGAATTTGGAAAATTTTGGAGCCATGACTCCCATGGCCGCAGAGAATAAAAACTTGAATACATTACTTACCTTATACGTGTCTTATTTTTATTATCTCTAAAATAACATTTGCAAATTTTCATGTAACAAGACTTTCGTTCACTGCATTTAATATGCCGATTTTATATAACACATATTATTGGATGATACATAAGCGATATTTGTGGCTCAGGATTAACAAAAACAGCTTCTTCCGAAAAAGACGAAATTTTGCGAAACATTTAACAATTGGTGTAAATTTTTATCGGTTGCAGATATATTGTCATAAGTATATACAGGGTGTTAAAAATTGGAGGGCCACCATTAGGATCTCGTAAACGGTAAGAGATACAAAGTCGGTTAAATTAGGGCAAAGTTGAGCATTTTAATGCTTATGAATATCCCGTTTTAAAAATTCGAAAATTCTGAGTCGTTCTGGAATTATCCGGAAAAATCAGAATTTTGTAAAAACGTTTTTATATTTTTCTGGACTTATTTATTTTTTAAATAAATGTCACTTCCTCATAGCCACTTTTTCCTCTCCACAAAATGACACTATTAATTTTAAGATCCGGCGTTTCGTCTCCAAGCAACCATCATCAACTTTGTTTTTTTAAATAGTCGCAAAGTTTTGTTTCTAGGTTAATAAACTGTAATTTTAATTCTAAATCCAACGACCTATCACACTTTACATTTACTCGACGTTTCGAAATAAAAATCTATCATCAATGCAAGTTGATGATGGTTGCGAAAAAACGAAACGTCGGATCAAAAATCTAATTACGCCATCTTATAGAGGGGAAAAAACTGCATCGATAATGTACAATTTATTTTGATCTAACTTTTAGTAGAATTATTACAAGCTATGAATCCTCAGAATTGAAATCATTCACGGCGCACGTAAGTCAGTTCTTATAGTCTAGGGCGGAAAAAATCGAAATGAAAAATTGTTAGTATCACATTATTTTACAACGACAAATTGAGCCTAGAAACTGCTTAACATATTCTAGAAAATTTCTGACCAGACGCACCAACAAGAGCCAGCGCTCACGCGGTTGTTGTGGAATAATTTTTATTTTTATAAGATAAGACTCCTCTATAAGCCAGTCGTCACTCAGTCTGAATATCGCAGCGCTGTAATATAGTCTGCTGAATAAACCTTTTATGTAGTTATTACCTTTTTCCATCATAAATCACGATATGGGTGTATCATTATTTTATTTTATGTTCATATTTTAGTTAGGGTTTTAATATCTTTAGCGACTATGTATTTATAATCAAATTTTAGTCCCATTTGTTGGATTTGTTAGTCTAGAAACTCCGGGATTGCTGTGGATTGGTTGTGAAAAAGACTATGTTATAACGAAAATATATCGGTCTTTCAATATAAAGTAGTTTGATCTGCAATTACTTGCAATCTTGTAACTTATGGCGTTCTTTTTAGAGTTGTGAGCCGGTATCACTAGGCGTGCCATATTCGACATATGGAAAGAACAGCAAGTTTCGGGTCGAAAATTTGAAGCAGTGTTTAATTTTATTTGCAATTCAAAAGACTTTAAAGACTATAATGACGTTTGCCAAAGTAAAATTAAGAAAGCGGTTAAAAATTTGTGTGCCATTTTCAGACAAAAGTGGGTCAAGTGCTACCGCAATGAAAAACTATTCTTACTTACTAACGAAGCATGGTTATCGGGAAAAACTTGTTTAGGAGTAGAGCCTAAAACAGTATCTTCAGGTAGACCATTGAAATACTTCGAAGATTGTACCTACAGAAGATTGTAAGAAGTTAAAGGAACACCCTGTATAATATTACCATGTAATTTTTTACCACAAAAGTAATTATACCATCATTTAACATAATATACCTGCAAATAAAAACAAAATAAATTACAAACAATAACAGAAAACTTTTTCCGCCCCAGATTGCAAAAACTGACTTACGTGCGGCGCGGCGCGGCGCACCGTTGGATCTCGAAAACGGTACGAGATACAGGGTCGGCTAAATTAGGGCAAAGTTGTGCAATTCGGTACTGACTAACATGCCGTCGACAAAGTTATTAAATTTCGAATAATTTCGGAGATCTGGGTAAAATCATGTGCATTTGACGATATTACCAGGATTAGAATTTGACATTTGGTTCTTATGAAAACAGCTTAAAGGTGGAATTCCATCGGAGCGGCTATCGCTGACGATAATCGCGTAGTGATTATCGCTCAGCGATAATCGCTATAGGTATGTTTTCCAAACAGCGTTCGCGACATTAAATTTCATGCGAGTATCGGTAATTTTACTATTAGTTGTTCGTTCGTTCTGTGTCAGTCAAGTCATTGGAATTAGTTTAAAGCGGAGTAGCAAACTACTTGCGGCTTATATGATGTCTGAAGAAGCCGAAGATGATGACATACTTCAAATGTGTGTGGTTCTACGAGATGAGGTCGATACGATATATATCTCTAGACCGGAGGAGGGCTTTTTCACGCAATTAATACAAACCCATTTGAAGCCTGACGATAAAAAATTCCGAAAATGTTTCAGATTGATCGACCTCAGTTTAAACTAAGGAAAAGTCGTTGGTCGCAGCGACTATATTTGCTCTCGGAGAAGGCAGTTTGCGACGCACGCTGCCCCCGGCGATTATCGCCGGCGGCTGTCGCTTGGAGGAAAGTGATTCGATAAAGGAACAACAGTATCAGTCTCAGCGCGATCGTCGCAGCGACGATCGCTGAACGATCATCGCAGCTATCGCTCGGAGGGAATTCCACCTTAACAATAGTTTTTCATTTTTTTATACCTATGTCTCACTACATAATCCTAACAGTAACGTTTTCTGCATTATTTTAAATCACTAGAGATGTTAATTACATTACATAAACCCTGGAAGAAGCCTAGAAGAAGATAAATAATATTTTGCCTAAGTTTGACTAAATTTACCCTAAGTTACGTTTAATTATAAAAAATAAAAACACTAAACATTCAACTAAGATGTTCAAAGACATTTCCGTTAGCACGAATACACCTCACTTTTTCAGTGGCTCGTTGTATTGACCGTCTTCTTAAATCCGTCAATAATCTTATATCGTAGTTCTTCCAAAGTGTTTATTTCTTGTTTATAAATTTTATTTTTTAAAGCCCCTCCACAAAAAAAAAAACTAGTGGTGTCAAATCCGGAGATCTCGCAGGCCATTCTACCACACCCCGATGTCCTATCCATCTGCCTGGAAATTCATTATTTAAAAACTCACGTACCTCTCTTGTGCCATGCGCCGGTGCACCATCTTGTTGGAACCAAAGGTATGGTAGTCTGACGAGCGGGATATCCAATAACAAATCCTGAAAGCTATTTTGTAAAAAAAAAGAGATAGTCTACCTCCGCAGCCTTTTTGGTAAAAAAATTGGCCCAAAAAGTACATCGCCAAGCATCCCTGCCCAAACATTCATACTGAAACGTATTTGTCTACGTACTTCTCGGTTTTCTCTGGGATTTTCTACGGCCCAAATTCGCTCATTATTTCTATCGAAAATACCGCAGTTGCTGAATGTAGCTTCGTCGCTCCAAATTATAGAATTTAAAAAGTTATTATTTTCGTTAATTTGATTTCGCAGCCAATAACAAAAATCTAACCGCCTTTGAGAATCGCCTTCTAGTAAGGCATGAGAAATGGGAATTTTGTATGGTTTTAAACCATTGGATTTCAAAATTCTCCAAGCCTTTATGTGATGTAGAGTTGGCAAATTCGACTCGGTAGAAATTTGCCTGGTAGATGTGGAGGGATTGTTCTCTACCTAAAACAACAAAGCTTACTTTATTAAAATAAAAGTGTATTCACTTTTACCAACGAGCGCGCTATGAATACACATAATAACCATGGCAACCGAAAAACAAGTGACGATCGTTCGTTTACTGTTCTGACGATGTGGTCATCCTATTTATAAATTGTCGATTTGAAACTGATTAGTTTTTCCCTAGTAGATATTATGACTGTAGAAAAAAATCTGAGTATTTCTAGGGCAAACTAACATTGCCTCTTTCAAAAGACTGACGCGCTCCGCTTCTTGGTCGCGCGTCGACTGACTGAGGCGACAATCTATTACTTTGCGCTCTAAATGCCCACCTAAATATTTTTTCACTTGGTACCCCTTTGGGAAATATTCATAAAGAATAAATATCAATGAAATAAAAGTACTTAGACGCGAAAGCAATGATATTAACAGACATGGTTGTTTTCCCCATAATCGTAAGAGTAAGAGTAAGTTAGAATTTTCAGTACAGACCTGGCGTAAAACATTTTGCGTCTCTTCTTCTATTACAGGGCTACCATATTTTTTTCTGGGCTTTTCAAATTGGCCGTGCTCACTTAGGGTTTTATCAATTTTTTTAAAAGACGTTCGATTAGGTTGCTTTAGGATATTCCTCCAAATAAATTCTCGAAGCTAATATAGAATTTTTATTAAAATGTAATAAACCCTTAACATATCTCTTTTTTCCTCACTGGGAAATACCATTTTGGTGTAAAAACTAAAGCTCTAGCAAACACTAATAACAGTATGAAATAAATATTAATTTCGGACTGTCATTTTCTGACATTTTTCATTTTTGTTTTCATGACAGACTACGATAAAGTTGATAGAATCATTCATTGAAGGGGCGAGGCTTATTGCAGGGATTACGTCATGTAATTAACATCTCTCGTGATTAAAAATAATGCAGAAAATGTTACTGTTATAGGATTATGTAGTGAGTTATAAAAAAATAAAAAAGCTATTGTAAAGCTGTTTTCATAAGATCCAAATCTTAAATTCTAATCCAGGTAATATCGTCAAATGCACATGATTTCACTAATACGAGTATATTTCCAAAATTATTCGAAATTTAATAACGGCATGTTAGTCAGTACCGAATTGCACAACTTTGCCCTAATTTGGCCGACCCTGTATCTCGTCTCGTTTTCGAGATCCAACGGTGTGCCGGCCACGCCGTGAATGTTTTCAATTCCGAGGATTCATAACTTGTAATAATGTGTTTTTCTGATTCTACTAAAAGAGTTAGATGAAAATAAATTGTACATTATCGATGCAGTTTTTTCCCTCTATAAGATGGCGTAATTAGATTTTTGATCCAACGTTTCGTTTTTTCGCAACCATCACCAACTTGCATTGATGATGGTTTTTTAGGTCGAAACGTCGAGTAAATGCAAAGTGTGATAGGTCGTTGGATTTAGAATTAAAATTAGAATTTGTTAAGCTAGAAACAAAATTTTGCAACTATTTAAAAAAAAACAAAGTTAATAATGGTTGCTTGAAGACGAAAGGTCGGATCTTAAAATTAATAGTGTAATTTTGTAGAGAGGAAAAAGTGGCTATGAGGACGTGACATTTATTTTAAAATATCTTTTCAAACCAGTCCAGAAAAAAAGAAAACCGTTTTTACAAAATTCCGATTTTTTTCCGGATAATTCCAGAACGGCTCAAAATTTTCGAATTTTTAAAACGGGATATTCATAAGCATTAAAATACATAAAAACTTTGCCCTCATTTAACCTACTCTGTATGTCTTACCGTTTACGAGATCCTAATGGTGGCCCTCGAATTTGTAACACCCTGTATATTCTTAAAGGGAATTAAATTCTCTGCAACTTTCAGAAAAAAGCTTTTCTCCGTAGATGAATAGTTTAAACGATATGAAGCAATGTTTGATGAAAAATGTGAGGTAGTTTTTTTTTAATGAACGGGTGCGAATTTGAAAAAGGTATATGGAATGAAGGTTGTAGAGAATTTCATACGCTTTCAAGTTATATAAGAAAAAAACTCCAGATAATACGCCGTTTTTGAGATATAAACAAAAAATTCAAAAATGGAACCTTCCTTGTGCTCCCACCTCCCGGCTCCACACCTAGACGTCAGAACTTTTAGTATGTTTACTCCCTAAGTACCCAGAACAAGTTTCTGAAGTAATCGCTTAGGTCCCTGCTCACGCACTCCCTACAGGAGCATATGCACACCCTTATGCCATACTACAATAAGTGGAAAATTTCATTAAACCACACTAAAACAGAACTTATTGTCATAACCAGGAAGCTTAAAGATACTAATATCACCCCATTAATCATTAATAATACCCCTATATTCCCGAAACAAAAAGTTAAATATCTAGGCTTGATACTAGATAGAAAGTTAAACTTTTCTGAACATATAAGATCAATAATAGCAAGAAACGCTATGATCAAAAAAGGACTAAGCACCCTTGTTACTGCCAGGGCTTTCCTGAGTCCTGGCAATAAGCTTATTTTATATCAAGCAATTATCCGGCCAGCCCTCTTATATGGCGCACCAGTCTGGTGTTCTGTTGCCAGGACACACAAGCGTAAGCTCCAGGTCATTCAGAACC
Organism: Pissodes strobi; assembly: GCA_016904865.1. Classification (NCBI taxonomy): domain Eukaryota; kingdom Metazoa; phylum Arthropoda; class Insecta; order Coleoptera; family Curculionidae; genus Pissodes; species Pissodes strobi. The sequence goes on along the minus strand of MU187487.1, from coordinate 16,896 downwards.
ACTATCTAAGGGCGGCATTTTCACTTACACTCCGGGATCGAGTCCGAATTGAAGATCGGCATGCGTGGGCAAAGATAGAGTACATAGAGGACTACATCGATGCCCTCGCATGTAGATTCTTCGAGAGGCAAATAACGGGATCTCCGCTGACGGCTAGCATTGCTGATACTCGCTATGACCCGGAAAATCTGATAAGACACGGTACAATCTACCGGGAAATATCGCTCTACTACCGTCAGCTCATGCCTCCTTAGCCTGTCATCCATTAAGAACCATTTTATACATTTATATATCAAACCTACCCTCAAACCACCCTTCTAAAGCACCCATCAACAACTAAAAACAGCTCCAAATATCAGGAGCACAGAAGTAATATCTCCAGCATAAGCGAGTATATCTCGTTTGTGGCGGGCCAATCCACGGCGTTATTACGTGTGGGCGGGGCTTGTTAAGGGACCTGGCCGGCATATAAATACGCTCAAGCCAAAATCTCAAAGCATATGATTCTAAGCCACCGAAGCATCCGTACATCCGTAGCCGATACTGCGGTGCTCGCCACCTTGACTAATACCATTATTCCCCCAGAATAGACTTAACATGGTTAAGCCCCACACTTATTGTATATAATTTTAATTGTTTTGTTTGAATTCACGTTGTAAATATGTAAATAATGTAATTTTATGACTCCCTGCTCCCAGGAGCAGCTAATGTAGGGTTTTTTATTGTAGTTTTCCCTACGAAAACTTCCTAAATGAATAAATTTTGCAGCGTTCAATACTAAATTATAGGCTTCTAGCCATTGCACTTATAATTACTTTGAAGGGGCAACCCATGGAAAGTTTGGCTCACTCGAACAGTTCCACGTTACTAGCTTTTAAGTAGGTCTAATAACAACCCCCTATGGGTGATCTAAGCTGCTGACCATTGGCGATGCAGGAACATCGCCCGGCTTAACAGCAGCATAAGCACAAATCATGTTTGAATCCTAGTGATGTAGTTAAGAAACTATGTAAGCAATCAAATAATAAAATTGGTAAATTGCTCACGCACTCTACACCCCCTTTTGGGCCATTCATTGATTGGCCTATTATGGCTATTTCAAGGAGTGTGTTGAGATTTCTCATGAAAAGATGAATAATGAGTCCGTTATTACTTCAGATGAAGATAATAATTAAAATATTCAGTACACATGTTTTATTCTAGTAGTCTACATAATATACAGGGTGATTGGTAAGTAAACCCCGCGCCCACCAGCTGAAAGATGACGATCCCCAACTCATCTTAGTGCTAAAGTTGATAGTGTTCGAGATACAGGGTGTTTTTTCGAGGTCATGGCTCCTAGTTAAAAGTTTGAGTGGGTTAAAGGGGACATGACCTCGAAAAAAGATTACTTTGTAGATGTTTCGAAAAATATGATACTCATTTTGTAGATATTGCATTCGTTCCAATATACTGCGTGTAAAATTTAAATAAGTTATATCTATATAGAAATGTACGAAGTGAAAAAAAGGAAAACTTTAACACCCTGCACTGATAAAAATGTGGAAAAAAAATCTTAATAAATATTTATTTGCTTTAAATAAAAATTACTTAGATTAAACAAAATTTCTTTAATTTAAATAATTGGGCGTGTTTGATTTTTCTTGGTTATTTCTTTGCCTTGTAACAGCAAGACTTTTTTCCATATTAATCACATATTTGTTCGCTTTAAAGCTTTACAGATACGAAACCTCTCCGTTATTTAAAACAAATAAGGGTTGCTTTAAATTAAGGATTGTGAATATTGGACCAAATATTATTTTCCGCTGTTATTACCTAGAAATGCAGATGAATTTACGCGATATACGCGTACAATAGTGTATTATAGTACGCTTAGGCAGTTTGGCGTATGATCTTGATTGAGTATTTTTGCTTTTTACGTTGTGCAAGTTCAATGGCGTCCTTTTCGTTCTTGTACCTACATAATATATTATGAATTGATACGTATTTCAAAGCCCTATTTATTCAATCTGAATAAATAAATGGTTGATCCATGGAAGTACAGGGTGTCCCAAATTCGAGCCTCATCATTGGGATCTCGGAAACTAGAAGAGATACGAGGTCGGTTAAATGGAGGCAAAGTTGTGCAATTTGATGCTGATCAAAATGCCATCTTAAAAGTTTAAAAATTCCGAATACTTACGAAGATTTTTTGAAAAAACCGAATATTCGCGATTTCATTTTAATTTTTTTATGACTCTATTTGAATAGATATAACAAAATAAATTTCACATTCTCATTGCTACTTTTTCTGTTCTACAAGACGGTGTTATCAGATTTTCAAACCGACGATTCCTCTTTGAGCTGCCATCATCAACTTTGTTTTTTTAAATACGGCCCTGGATTTTTTATTTCGGATTTTAAGAGCATCTAAAGTCCCAAAACCAATGAGGTATCGCACTTATTCGAAAAATTCATATTAATGGCATTTTCCATAAGACCTCATGTGTTAGAGAGAGACAGAAAACAAATTTTTGGTAAGATTTTACCAGGGAATCATTAAAATGATTTTTTCCAATAAGTGCGATGCATCATTGGTTTTGGGACATTAAAAGCTCTTAAAATCCGTAATAAAAAATCCAGGGCCGTATTTAAAAAAACAAAGTTGATTATGGCAGCTCAAAGACGAAACGTCGGTTTCAAAATCTGATAACACCATCTTGTAGAACAGAAAAAGTAGCAATGAGAATGTGAAATTTATTTTGTCATATCTATTCAAATAGAGTCATAAAAAAATAAAAATGAAATCGCGAATATTCGGTTTTTTCTAAATATCTTCGGAAGTGTTCGGAATTTTTTAACTTTTAAGGCGGCATTTTGATCAGCATCAAATTGCGCAACTTTGCCTCTATTTAACCGACCTCGTATCTCTTCTAGTTTCCGAGATCCCAATGATGAGGCTCGAATTTGGGACACCCTGTACAGTTTTGAGGCAAATTGATTTTATTTCGATTAAATCTAATAGTATTTAAGAAAAATTATTGTTTTAGTTAAATGGATAAGATATACTTTTAAACAATGTAGCAGGCTATTCAAATAGCATCATGAACAACAGTCACAATTGTTTTGTTTCTATTATTTTTCGCTTTAGTTATATTGATGGCATCGAAGTTTTACCTAGCCTGATGGAAATCGATTTAATGTCATTACTAACAATAGAATCGGTGAAAATCTTGTGCCATTTCCGTCCAATGCTCATTATACTGGACCTGGAGAGGTAGTTGTATGTTCTATTAGTTTAATTAAGTAAAATGTTACTGCCTTTCACTATTTTTATATGATAAAATTGTTATGGACTCCAGAATTTTAATATTTTTTATAAAAACTAGTAAGTTACCGTTAACATTAATAAGTAGTACAACTTATCCCATAATATGTTTATGTTCCTATCTAGTATTTAGGAAAAAAATGTTTTTAGCTTATAATAATAGTTTTTTTATTATAAAAATGATTTAACTTTCAAAACCAGTGATGAGCAGAGACAAAATAATCTGATTATATATTTTATTTATATTTTGGGAATACTCGTTTTGTTCTTTGCTTTTAATACTTTTGAATAAAAATGTTTCTTGGATATCCCTTTTAAACTTTTATTTTATTTACTATGGACAACTGTTCCTGTCATGAATTTGGTAATTAAAAGTTAAGTGCTCTGACATACATTTACAAATGCGGCGGGTTAGATAGGGTTCGGATTTTGGATTCTTTAGCAATTAAATAAAACTAAGACATATAGTTTATTTCAGCTAAAACGTGAAATCTAAATACGTCTTAAGCATAATAACAGTATTTTTAATTTTTTTAAGCTACATATTTGTTATAGCTTTTTTTATTTGCTACTGAAACCGACTTCTAATTCGGTCATCTAACTGAATGTCAATAAATAGTCCTTTTAGAAAGATGAACACATATTTGCAACAGCCAAAATTTTTTTTTATTTAAGTCATCACCAACACAAACAGTAAACATTGAACAGGCTTGAGCAAATAAAAATGATTTGATTCAAATAAGAGAAATTATTTCGTACAAATGCCCAAAACTTTGGTTTAAATAACCGACCTATTTAAATTAAAACACAAAGTTTTTGGAACAAATATACCTCAGATTTCAATCAAAACACAAAGGTTTTAAAACATATATATGTTATATTTGTTTCAAAAGCTATGTGTTGTAATTAAATTAGGCCGGGTATTTACACCAATGATTTGGCTATTCGTACGAAATAATTTCTCATATTTGAATCAAAATAATTTTATTTGTTTTAAAGTTATTTTAAAAATAACTTTAAAACGATTATAAAATCATATTGTTTGATCGCAATAAATATTTATTTCGAACAAAGAAAATCTTAATAATAAATCAAATAATTAATATTTTTTATTCAAACAAATATTTGGTTGAATAAACTCCATTTTTATTTGGATCAAATATTTTTTTTCAGTGTGTATCTCGGGCACTATCCACTTCAGAACTAAGGTAAGTTGGTGATCGCCAAATTCTAGCCCCAGTTATACAGGGTTTATTTGTTTGCCTCGACTTAGCAATCACCCTGTATAGCTTTTATATTACAAAATAATTACATTAAAACCATTTTTATAAATACTTTGAAACTTCATTTTTATTATAATGTTCCTTTTGCTCAAGAAACATTCAATATTTAAGTCTTCTAACTCCATAATATACAAATAAACACTAAAAATTATCAACGAAATTTCTATAAGTGGGAAAAAATTTACAAATAATTTTTAATTTAATTAGATTTGACGCCAAATATTCCTATATGAGCCGGGACGATTAAGTTATTAACCTTTCGTCAGGTGCAGCTGTTCTAGCAGATACAACAGTCTTTCTTTTGCATCGTGTATACTTATAGTGTTAGTCTGTGACAAAACAATATATTTTTGAATATTTAGTATATATTGGAAATATGTATGCAAAAACCACTAATATGGACAAGGTCGTGTTTGAAGCATAACCCGCTCCTGCTCACTCTTCACCACCACTTACAGATAGCCGGATGCTCCTTTAAATGTCCTCTTCAACAAGTGGTGACAAGTGAAACTTTGTTTTAGAAATGACACTATTTAATAAAAACAAAATGGTCGCTATGTGATGCCAAACGATATATTTTCGATGATTTAATATTCGACATATGTATCTACGATCAACTACTATGGGCAAGGCTTTATCTGTGACCAATGAAATATAAAGCCCCAGCGGCCATGTTGATTTGTTAAATGTCTCCTAAAGCGTCAAACTGGCTGCTCTGGATAAAAAAATCTACATTTTAATTGGCGCTCACTATATTCGGATGCTCCTTTAAATTTCCTTTTGAACGAGTGGTCACAAGTGGGACTTTGTTTTGAAAATTTCATTTCTGTAGCTATTTAAAAAACACACACAAATGGCTGCAGTGTGAGACCAAACAATATTTACCCACCGCATAGGTAGCCTCCTATATTTAGACCAGCTATCGATACGTCCGTGGCAGTTTGTGTTAGAAGGTTTGATGTGCACGTGGCACACATTTTGATCTCTTGAATACACTGCACCTGATTACGTTATAATTTACAAATTATAAATATCGCATTTTAGCATAGAGAAGAACACTACCATTGGTCAGCGTTTTACATTTAGACATATTATAGGAAGCTACCCATGCGGTGAGGATTTTAACACTATAGGTTACCATACACGATGTAAAAGAAATACTTTTGTATCTGCTGAAAGAGCTGCGCCCCATGAAACGTTAATAACTTAATCGTCCCGGCTGGGGTAATAAAAGTAGGTGTATTGTCAGACGACAAGAAATAGTGTCATTTCTGTAGTGTTCAATAGTTTTTTTTTCGCCACGCCTCGCCGCCATGGCCAACTAATAACAAAACAAAAGCCGTATAGCATTGCCAATATTTTAAAAACTACAAGTTTTTCGAATAGACAACCTTATACAAAGTCACCCTTATTTTTAATCCTAAATAAGATAAAATTATGAAAATAGGGGGTTTCCATTTGAAAAAAATGACTTTTAACGATTTTTTCATTTAAATTTTTAATGTTAGTTTTTGATCACCCTGTATTTATTTATTATAAAAAGTAGTAGTCTGCCAACACAGACTACTAAAGTAGATCCCCTTCTACAAGGAAACCAACTCCAATTAAATAATAAGAGCTTTCAATAGGATAAATTGATAGTTATAGTTAGCTTTGCAAACGTCATTTTTGACATAATATTTGAAATAATATGTCAAAAACAGTTAGACTTAAGTATAGGATATTGTATATAAAATATATCTAGAATTTTCTGAGAAATTCAAAAATGCCTTACTATACAGGGTATTTTATGAGAAATAAGGAAGTTGATACTTGTCCACGAAAATGCGAACACCCTGTATATATAAAAATATAATATTTTAAAAATTTAAGTAAAACCAAATAACTTTTATATTAAACGTTTTTTGGTACACCCTGTAGATTCTGAGATAAGGCATCATCTCATAATAAACGGGCCACCCTGTACAATAATTCCATATTTTTAAATAGGGCATTGTGTAGAGTTTTCTTATTTGAAATTAGCTCGCGTTGCTGATTTGAAAATTATCTGGTTATCGGTTTATACTCGACATATCAGAAGTTATTGATATTTTATTAAAATTTTACCATTATAGTAGCACACCTGTGTAAAACTTTTTAAAAATCTTACAACTATTTAAACTATTTTTACGGGGTAAAATCGCATTAAAAATTCATATTGTTAAACTTACATAATATAGATTTTAAATTTGGACAATGAATAGGCAAGTGAGTAAAACTAAGCCTGTGGCGGGCTGTTTTAATGCAGAATTAAAATCATTTAAAAATTTCTAAAATCCATATCGTTAAAGCTATTTGGAGCAATAGCTTTAACGATATGGATTTTAGAAATTTTAAAATCATTTTAATTCTGCATTAAACAGCAAACAAGCAAAATACAGATTGAGCTGGTAAATGAGTAAAGTCATTGGTGGGTCATTTTGTAGAAAACTTATTTTATATTATAAAAAAACATGACAGCTATTTGAAGCTATTTCAACGATAAATAAAATAATATAGACATACTTTACCTCCTTGCAGTGAAGGATAAATAAAAAAACTAGGCTCCTGTACCCAGGAAATTATTCTAACTAGGTCCTTAACGAAATTTGGCACTTTGCATTTCACTACTGCCGTACACCCTCTCGCCGCAGGGATGACTTCCACCTCGACTCGAAATGATTGTGTAACCACTGGAAAGAAGAACAAATAATTTTACAAACAAAAACATCATGTAGAATCAAAATTAAAAAATATTTATACTTCAATTGAATATTATCAAATTGTCTTCGTGTGGGTCCATGTCCCATACAGGGTATTTGTGTGATGATTTTAAGACAAAAAGTTTATATAAGCATTCGTTGTTTTATATAAAGGATGATAAAGATTTGTTTGAAAAATTGTTTTATTTTTAATAACCCAAACTAACCTAAACTAGGTATAGAGACACATCACAAAATGATTATGTTTTTTCATTTTAAACAATACAATATTTAAGGTTAAGAAATCCAACTTACCAGCCCTAACTTGCACATCTCTACTAATAATTCGGCCTACTGTATTGGACGCCACGCACCTGTAGACTGTACTATGTATATCTTGCCTGCAAAGATCAGATGTTATTAAACACATACTGTCAGCACAAAAAAAAATCATACCCAACTTACCTATACGACGCCGCTGGGAAAGGCATCAGAAACAATGTGCCGTTTCTGAGCACCCTTCTGATACTAGACACGTCCCCTACCGATGTCCCATCGACGCTCAGCCAATCGATGGACGGCTGCGGACTACCCGATGCCGAACAGTCCAACCATCCGCCACTGGAATTTGAAAATTCCAGTCGCGAGGGAGGTTCCATGACGAAGGCTGGTCCTCGGAGATGCGAGTCGAAGCCTTGGGCATTTGCTGAAAAAAAGAAGAAAATTGTTTTAAAACGATAAATCCAAATAAAGGGTCACGAAAATCTGACACATTTCTAAAAATACGCACTTCAAAAGAATAAGTAAGAGTGTAGAATATAGCCAAAGAGACACAAAGCACGAGAAGATACTACATTATGATAAAGGGGTCCCCTGAGTTATAAGTTTTAAAGTCGAATTCGAAGTTGTCCCTTGAATGTCGAGCAAGCATACAATACGAGAAAGTTTAATCCCCGAGTGAATTTTAGAATATCGCAGGTTCGATTCGTGGGTCGAGTTGAGATAATTGTACTTCTTGATATTCGGAATATTGCATAAACGTTACTCGAATCTTAAAAAAAAAATACATTTTTGTACGAGTGGGCGTAGAAGCTGTTTTATGCCCCCATTTGCAGGAATAAATGACATTTCTTCACCCTAGAGCCTAAAATATCCAATGACACTGGTGATATACACGGTCAGCAAAACTGATATTTACAGTTTGGGAAAAATTCATTGCAAAATGTAAAATTTCATGTCGATTTAATCTTTATGGTTACAAAAGCATTTTTACGCCCTTAACTCGCACCGCTAGGGTAACAATTCTCAACCGCGGACGTAAAAGTAGCAGTTTGCGCTTTTGGTAAAAAAATGCAATAAGACGTATGTACAAAGATGGAATAGTGAAATACTTAAATATTGAAACTGTATTGGATTCCGTAATTTAAACAAATTATAGGTATTTTTATTGCATAATTACCTTGATAGTTCAGGGTGACAGAATTTAGGATAACCATGAATTCGTCGGTGTTATTATCAAGCATTCATGATATTTAAATAATAATATAATTGTTTAGAGGTTAAGTATAATATAGACAAACCCTGAAAGTGATTATTATGATATAGATGTACATTTATGTGTACCAGAGAACTTATGTTTTTACTAATAAAACCATAAACTACGCGAGTTGTCTCCTTCAGTATGCAACGATACTGGCGAACTTAACACAGAACATCACATGACGACCCTGCCAGCCCTTGCATACTGTTGGATAGTAACTAAGTGAATTATTGGTGTTAGTGCGACAAAGCGGTACCAAGAAATGGGCTCCAGTCAGACAAAAGAAGAAGTTTTGGTAAATCAAGCAGGTAACAGTGGAGGTGTCACTCAGGATACTGCTAAAAGATTTTCAATAAGCGGCCTTTTGGGAATTGTAGCCTTCTGTGTAGCTGCCATAGCTGTTGTAGCGTAGAGTAAACCCGGGCAAAAGTCCGCACCGGGGTAAAAGTCCTAATGCTTACAGCGCCGCCGCGGGTGACGTAATTTTGTCGTCACATCTACCAAAGGAAAGCACATCGGTAGTACAAATTTCAGTGTGAGTTATGTGATTACCGCGGGTGCACGCTTCGAGAAAATGAGGTAAGTCGTAAATTTCTATTTTGGGTGTAATTTTATGTACTTGGTTCGTAAGTAGTAAATCTAACAAAATAAGGGACAACCAAAAAATATCTAGTACTTTTAAAGAGCGATGTTATAGCTCTCATAAACTGTACTCGAACGGTTTTTATTATTTTCAATATGGCGGCTATATTCGTTAATTTATCCCCAGATACTATGGGGCAAAAGTCCATGCTGTACGGAGTTTTGCCCCAGGTGCGCACTTTTACCTCAATATTAATTTTTCAAAAATTCTTTTCAGAAATTACAAACGAAAAACGAGTCGTAAACCGATAACACCAGATATGGTGGGCAAAGCAGCAACAAGGCCGTTCGGTTAGATCCATTGCTAAAGATTTCAAAGTTGATGAATCGTCTTTGCGCAAACGACTAAAGCTTGGTTTTGGGGTTACAAAACTAGATAAATTTAGTCGAACTTTCACTGATAAACAGGAAGTTTCTTTAGCTGAGCATTGTTGTCAGATGGACCTGAGATTTTACGTAGTTACTAATAAAATGTTTAGGCAATTAGCTTATCAATTTGCCTTACAAAACAGCATTCCCTCGTACTTTAATAATAATAAGAATATGGCTGGGGAACACTGGACCCAATCTTTTTTATCGCGCCATAACCTTTCACTAAGGATTCCTCAAAAGACCAGTGTCGGAAGAATTATGGGTTTTAATAGACAACAAATTAAAACCTTCTACGATAATTTGACACAGCTTTATTCCAGACATAATTTTTCCCCTAGTCATGTGTACAATATAGACGAAACCGGAATAACCACTATTCCAAATAAAATACCTAAAGTAATTACCGATAAGGGAAAACGAAGTGTGAATAAAGTTACCTCCGCCGAACGAGGACAGTTAGTAACCACAATTTGCTGTTTTAGCGCTGGTGGCCATTACATTCCTCCAGATCTAATTTTTCCGAAGAACCGGATGAAACCAGACTCATGAACGTAGCTCCCGCAGAATCAAAAATGTTCATATCTGATTTAGGATATATAAGTACGAAACTGTTCTATCAATGGCTAGAACATTTCCAGAAGCATGCTAGAGCTTCGGCCGAAGACCCAGTATTATTAATACGGGATAACAATTCCTCGCACTGTTCTCTAGAGGCTGTAACTTTCTGCAAATCGAAAAATATCTATATGTTGAACATCCCTCCTCATTCTATCCATAGAACCCAGCCCCTAGACCGAGGTTTCTTTAAGTCACTAGATTTTTATGTAGATTTTTGTGATCAGTGGCTGATTAACAACCCCGGACGAACTATCACCCAATCTGAAGTAGCGAAACTATTTGGTGACGCATACACAAGGGGTACTTGAACATTTGCACAAAATTAGTCGTCTTTAAATCAGGTATTTTCCTTCAAAATCTCAGTATTTTGTCGAGACCCGCTGCCGGTTTGGTACTTTGAACCGTTTCGCTATTTTTTGCTGTTCCCGTGCACTGCGATCTGTGAGCACGATGAAAGGCAGCGCGGAGTTGCCACTAATTGTTGATTATCTCGTATTTGCTGCTGTTTTCGTTAAATTAAATTAATTTCCAATTTTTGATATGACTCATCCAAAGAGCTGTAAGCAGTGTAATAAAACGATTGGAAAGAAAATGAAACTATGTTGTGGCACCTGCAAAGGCCTTTTTCACCTGGCTTGTGGAAGAGTGTTGGAGGTGGATGCACGCCTAATGCAAAAACGAAAAACACCTTGGATTTGCGAGGAGTGTACTGCTGCGACATCGCGTCGATTGTCCGGGCGGTTTTCACAGCTTGGTGTATTGCAGGAGCGAGATGAAGTCATTGGTGATCAAAATAGAAGATCATCAGCAACCTTTGCTCCCTCTGGCTCTTACACGTTGTCATCGGACACACTAGAATTAAAAGGGCTAATTCGTGATTTGCAAACTGAAGTGAGAGAGATGAGGAGATCAATGGACTTTCTCAATGAAAAGTATGAAGAAGAGTTGCGACATGGGAATGTGCTGTCGGATATGATCTCTGAGGTAGCCAAAGATAATGATGAGCTTAAAAATGAGATGCACAAACTTAAAGCCGCTTTAAATATTCAGGAAAATGCCAAACTAAAGAACAATGCATTACTGGTATCATCTCTACCTACGAAGCAGAGAATAAAGAGGAGTCTTTGGTCAAGTTATTTCATGGATTATGTCCTGATTTTAAACAGAGTGACATACAGAGTGTGCACCATATTTCCTTAAAAAATGGTGTTAAGTCTGTGGTAACTTTAAGGTCGGATGATCTAAAGAACCGTCTTCTCAGAGCCAGAGCTGCAAAGGGTAAGATTACTTGTCGGAGCATGAATATCAACGACTCATCAGTGCCAATTTTTGCTGAAGAGGAGATGACTAAAGAGAGGTACATTCATTCTAAGAGAACAAAGGAGCTGCTGAAAAATACACACAAGTATATATGGCATAGAAATGGAAGGATCCTGGCTCGAAGAAACGATGGTGATAGGTACGTGATTATTAAAAGCGAAATGGAATTGGAGAAGATTGTTAATTAGATATCAATTTCTATTTTTATATATATTTTTTCCTTTACTACATAAGTATTTATTTGGCTGGTAGTGTATAGCTTTTTTTTTCTAATCGCAATGTCTAATCAAAATAAAAAATATTCTTTAGCTGATAAGTTAAGGGTAGGTCATGTCAACATAAGATCACTTCTGCCAAGCATTTCTTCACTTGAACGGGTTTTGGTGAATTTGAATATTGATATATTGGGAATTACTGAGACCTGGCTTAATCCTAATATCCTGGATTTGCAGGTTTCTGTTAAGGGATATAATTTTTATGGAAGTGACAGGGATGAAAGGGGATGAGGTGTGGATATTTACGTTAGAAGCAACATTCAGGTTATGCAAGTAGATGTTCAAGCAGATAATATCGGTGTAGAACAGATTTGGGTAAGTGCAAAGGTCAACCTTATGTCTTTGGGAATATGTATTTTTTATAGACCCCCACGCTTTAATGCCTTACAAGCTCTAAATATAATAAATAGTTCCGTTTCTGATATACTACCTTCATGCGATGAAATTTTAATGATGGGAGATTTAAATATTAACCTATTACATGAAGGTAGTCTTACAAAGGCGTTTGATGATTTTTTGGAAAATTTTAATTTGTGTCAAATTGTTGAAAAACCCACTCGATCTATCTCTGATAAATTTAGCCTTATTGATGTAATTATTCTGTCCAACATTAATAAGCTTAAAGAAAAGGTCAACCACTATGAGATGCACGATATCACCGACCACGACTTAGTTTATTGTGATTTGAGTTTAAAAATTCCCAAGGTATCACCTAAAATTATAAATTATAGAGATTTTAAGTATTTTGATATCAAAAGATTTGAGCCGGATTTACAAAATGTTCCGTGGGATAATATATTTGACTGTGAAACAATCGACGAAAAAGTTAATATTTTGGTCTCCAATATCCTACAACTTTTTGATGTCCATGCACCTTTGCGAAATATACGTGTTACAAGCCCCGAGCTCCCTGGTTTACAGATAATTTGCCTATTTTGAAAAGACATCGGAATCAACTTCTCTCAAAATATAAAAAAAGTAAACTTATTCAAGACTGGGAAGACTATAAACAAGCGCGTAACTTTTTCACGCAATCCGTAAGAAATGAAAATAGGGCCTATGTGGAATATTTTAACAGGGCCAGATCTAAGCAAAAAATATAGAAATATTTAGAGCAAATGAACGTTTATAGGAGAAAGAAAAATCAAGTAAATTTGCCCCAAAACTTAGCAGATCCAGATAAGATGAATTCTTTTTTTTATTAATTCAGTTATAGAAATGTCTTCTATTGTAAGTCAAGAAATTCTGAACTTTTATAAAAACGGTAGAGCGACACATTACACTTTTAAATTTACTCCTTTTACTGATACTAATGTTTTAGAGGCGATTAATGCGATAAAGTCGAATGCTCGTGGTTCAGATGGCTTGAATCTTGATATGATCAAAATGTGCTGTCCTTTTATTACTCGATTTTTGGTTCACATTTTTAATTTCTGTGTAGAAAAATCTGTTTTCCCGACGCAGTGGAGAGAAGCGGTTGTGTTGCCATTGCCATAGGGATCCAATGTTTCAAGTGTTGGAGATTTAAGGCCTATTAGTCTCTTGCCTGTGCTCTCGGAAATACTTGAGAAACTTCTCTACCCACAAATAGTTGCTTTTTTAAATAATAGTAGGCTCTTGCCTGTATGTCAGTCAGGTTTTCGAAAAGACCATGGAACATCCACTTCACTTCTCAAGGTAATTGACGACTTGGTTTCTCAGATTAATAAGGTGAAAACATCAGCTTTGATCCTGCTGAACTTCAGCAAGGCTTTCGACGTTCTCGATCATAATCTACTTCTAAGTAAACTTTCATATTATGGTTTCACAAATAATACAGTAGATTTTTTTAAACACTATTTGACTGGCAGAGCGCAGAAAGCTGTTATAGAAAACAAGCCATCAAAAAGAATGAATGTATGTTGTGGAGTTCCACAGGGGTCGATCTTGGGGCCGCTACTTTTTGTGTTTATGTAGTTTGTTATTTGTTTCTTACTAATTTATAACGTATTCCAATGAAATTTGTTTTTGAATACTTGGTTAAGCAAGCAGCTATGCTGAACTTCGCCAAGTATAAAATAAAGGCCCGTTTATTTATTTATTTCTATTTATTTTATATGCAAAAACATGCACAACTGAAAGAGCAGCAAACGCATTCAGGAATAATTCCGCTTAATAGATATATCTTCTCGGATGAGGATTTTCTACCTTCTTCTGTGACGGACCAAGCGAAAGCCGAGACGAACGATGAACCAAACGTTGATCACGATGAACACAATATTACAGAGAAAAATCAATCAGATAACGTATCTGGCGACGATGAAATTCCCATAAGCTCACTAAAGGCAAAATTAAGTTCAGTTAAAGATACTTCACAACTGTTAACTTCAGAATCCCACGAGAAATTAAAACCAATTATTGCTTCACAGGGTTGCTCCACACCCGTCTACTTCTAGAGCCCATCAGGACACCGTTGAACTAACTGATCCACAGAAAAATTAAAATCTGGATATCGGGGTTAAATCTCCACTTGATATTTTACCATATCCTAGAATTTCCAAAACGCGGGCAAGACAAAGAAGAATGGGCCGAATCAAGAAGAATTAAAAATGGAAAGACAAAAAATAATAGAAAAAGAGCGATCAAAGAGGGCAAGTCAGTATTTGGCTAACAAAAGCTCTGCTAAGAAGTCCAAGCAAATAGATATTTTTTGCCCTGCATGTGATGAAAAATATGTCACTCCCCCAATTGAAGACTGGATTAAGTATGATAGGTGCCAGCGATGGTGGCCCGAAGACTGTTCCTGTTATGAGACAGGTGACTTTATATGTGACCTATGTTTTGAAGAGTTATAGAATGTAAAACGTATAAATTTACTTTTAATATTTATAAAACGTTTGTTTTGTATTTTATAAACTGTTAAATGTATTCTTAGTTCTATCCAGTTTTTGAGAAGTGTTTTATTTTTGTAATGTTTTTTTTACAATAAAAATCATTTAAAAGTTATAAAGCAGTATAAATATCAATTAAAAAATCGCATTATTTGATTAAAAAACCTAATGGAACTTTTACCTCTGGTATCGGATTTTTGCCCCATACTCGTGGCACTTTTACCCCGAACCAGGGGGCAAAAGTCCGAATTTGCACAAAATTGAAATTATCTAAGTATAGCAAAGAGAACCAGGCAATCATAGGTTTCAGTCAGGGAAATCTCTGCTTTGATGTATGGCTTAACTCTCTACCCCATAGTAAAAGCCAAATCTTAAATGGTATGCCGATTGTACCCTTTAATAAACTAGGTGCGGATATTTTCCCGGGTTTGTATCTACCGAATGAAGAAAGGCATAGAACAGAAGATACGGAAGGAAATCAGACGGAGTGAAGAAGCGGAAGGAGAAAGTCTATTAATTACTGTCAGATATGTTTAATTTTCGGGTTAAGTTTTGGTAGTAGTATGGTAGAGTTGAGTGAAATTATAGAACTATGTAAGATTTTAGAAAAAAATGTCGAAAATATTAGGAAAGAGTCAAGAGAGCGTCGTGAAAGTGTAGCTTGATTAATTAAACTATCGATAGACGTAGGAAAGTTAGAAAATAAATTTAATAACCTTAAAAAGAGGTCAGCCTAGAGGCGGAAGACCGAGAGCAAAGTTTTGAAGAGTATTTTAGAGCCATCGAGAATCATCTTACTAATTCGCGAAAGACAATTAGACAAGAAATGGTAATTAGTTAAGAAGAAATTTTAGGTAGAACTAGGATTAATAGTAATATAACAAGTGTGTGGGAAAAATTTAATTTGAGGACAGTAGCGTCCTTGTTGCCGTCGAATTGTATATCGAGCTTATAGATAACGATGGAAAGCCTTTAATGCTAAAATATGTTCTAAAAGCTAAGTTAACTCAAAGTGCGAAGTTGCTATTAGAAAAATCGTATAATAGTGTTGACGAATTAGTTATTGATATGAAAGCCTTTTACTAACCAAAAAATCAGCTGCGGCCTTATCGACCCAAATGCATTTTATAAAACAAAGCGAAAATACTATCGATGAATATGCTAAAGTAATCGAATCTCTTTTATTTGATTTGACGATAGCTCAAGCGAATAATGATGATACGGCTGTACGAGTCTTACGCGTAGTTAATGAAAAAATTGCAATAAGTGTATTCTCGAACGGATTAAGAATCAGCTAATTAAGGACTATCGTGAAGGCAAGAAAGTATGGAAAATTGAAAGACGCGGTAATAGGCGCGAAAGAGGAAGAACTGGTTAAAAACTATAATTTTTCCTCCGGTCCTAATATATTTCCCATGAGAGGTAGGGGTAATTTTAATAAATCCTATAGTAGTGGTAATCGCGGTAGACACAATAGCATTATATTCAATAATCGTGGTAATCATAATAGTGTAAGCCAAAGGTTAAATTTCGATCGACGACAGACAACGGAATCAAATCAATATCAAGGACAAGGTCGGGGACGGTCTCTACTCCGACGACCTGGGCAAAATCGAGGAAATTTTCAAACAAGTAGGTTTTATTATGCCGACAGTACGGAAAATGACGACAATAATAAACATACAACAAATCGTAACAATCAGCAGTTTTTTCGAGGCCCACAATGTTAATAATTCAGAAGTATTTAATCTAAATATTAATGCATGAAATTACATAGGCATAAAGTATGGAACGGACGAGTTGTTATTTTTATCGATACCGGAGTGAGTATTAAAATGTTCGACGAATATTTCGTTTATGATAAATTCTGAGAAATTTAATAATGATTTTTTTATTGTTGATAAGTTTCACGATAGCATACATGGTTTATTAGGTGCGCATTTTTTTTT
>MU187486.1:41438-73679 GCA_016904865.1 Pissodes strobi | reverse complement strand
AAATTACGGCCAAACATTCCTTCTCCGTCACGGATAACTTCATCTCCTGCTTGGTGAGAGATCGAGAGAGATAGTAAATCACCTTCTCACCATCGTCAAATTGCTGGGTCAAAACAGCACCCAGGCCATAAAAGGATGCATCAGTTTGGAGGATGAAGGTACGACTGAAATCGGGGCTAGAAAGTACGGGGGCGGTCACCAGAGCTTCCTTGATGGTATTAAAAGACAGCTGGCATTCCGAGGTCCAATCCCATTTGACGTTCTTCTTCGTGAGTCGCGTGATGGGCGCCATAACTGAGGAGAAGTTGGGCACGAATCGTCTATACCAAGACGCAGTCCCAATAAAACGACGAATTTCCGTAATATTCTGAGGAGGAGGTATATTCACAATCGCCTGAACCTTCTCCGGGTCCGGTCTCAACCCTTTGGAGTCTACAATATATCCAAGGTACTTCAACTCAGGCTTACAAAAATGGCACTTCTCCTTCGAGACTACCAACCCAGCTTCCCGGAGTCGATCGAAAACAAGACCCAAAATCCTTAGATGTTCGGAAAAGGAGTTTGCAATGATAATTATGTCATCCAAATATACCATGACATGCTCCTCCAAATCTACCCCCAGGACGCGATCCACCACACGCTGCCAAGTCGCTGGGGCATTTGTCAAACCAAAAGGCATACGTCGAAACTGGTAGAGGTTCCTCCCTGGTACCGTGAAAGCAGTAAGTTCCCGAGAAGACTCGCTAAGCGGAATCTGCCAAAATGCGGATTTGATATCGATCCAGAATGGCTTAAATGTACGGGATCGGGTAGGCGTCCTTCTTGGTGCAAGCGTTGAGCTTCCTAAAATCAACACAGAATCGGTAAGTGTCGTCCTTCTTCCGTACCATACACACGGGACTGGACCAGGGACTCTTAGAAGGCTCGATCACTCCTAGTTCCAACATTTCTTCAATCTCCTTGTCCATGATCCTTTGCTTAAAAGGGGAGACAGGGTAATACCGCTGCTTAATCGGTCGAGTACCAGGTTCCAGTTCGATCACATGGTCGGCCACCTTACAACAACCAAGGCTACTGCCCATCAAAGAAAATTTCTCATTCACTACCGAATCCAAGGCCAATCGGTCAACCTCCGACAACGAATCACCATTCAAAACACTACAAACCGAACCAGTACCCGAAAAATGCCAAACGTCTTGTTTCAGGTCGGGAATAATCTTCATAATCCTCCAAAAGTCGATGCCCAGCACCAGTTGATGAGCCAAATCGGGAAGAACCAAAATATCAATCATTCGCGTCTTATCCAACAAAGTCACCGGGGTTTGAAAATAACCAATACTAGAACATCTCTGGCCATTAGCGACCGTGCAAATGGTTCGAGACTTAACCAGCTTCAACCCTAAATTTTCCAGAATTTTAAAACCCGGATGACCCACAATAGTACGAGACGCTCCTGAATCCAATAAACCTAACATTGAGTATCCCAACACCGAGATTTCCAAATAAGGACGCTCATCACCATGCGCATGCGCGATTATGAAGTCGAGCTAATTCAGGTTGGGAAAGTCGCCACTGTTGGTCGTTACGGGGTTGGGGACTGGAGGCGTCGTACGACCTATCGACGCTCCCGCGAATCGTTTCCCGAAGGCGAACACTTTGCGCAAGACCTAACCGTTACCCCCGGAGCGCCACAACGATAACAACGAGTTTTCCTGGGCTCTTGACACTCTCGGCTCAGATGACCAGGTCGGTTGCAATTCCAACACGTAAACACACGAGAATTCGCAGGCGAAGGCGGCGAGGACTGCTGCCGGACCTCATAGACAGGATGAGGAGTATCCTCTGCTCCGGACGAAGTGGAGGTGTCCGCTGAAATAAAAGCGAAATCGGGTTCCACAAACCCTTGCCGTTTCCTAGAAGGTGGGACGTAATGATCGGCCCGTTACTTCTTGGCCTCCAACTTCAAGCACTCCACCTCCAATTCCTCCAAGGTATTGACCACCGGAAGTTGAGTGGTATAAAACGGGGATAAATTGCGAGTGACTATGTCGAGCTGCACATCCTCTGCCATACCACCATAACGCCGGAACAAAGCATTCATGCTGGACAGATAATCCACAATACTCTCCGTCATATCCTGGGTCCGTTCAAGAATCTCTTTAAACAGACGAGAGCGATAATCCGGCGGTTCATAATGTCGGCATAAGAGTGACTCCAAACCTCCCCAGTCGGAAAACCTGGATCGATTAGCGCGAAACCAATTCAACGCCTTCCCTGTAAACAAATCTATGGCCGAATCAAACAATTCACGCTCCGTAACCCCACGAGCGACACGTAGTTCCGAAACGCGCTCCAAAAAATTATGTACCGAAATCTGTTTCGTATCGCCTGAAAATTTAAGACCCCACTTCTCCACGCGCTGCGCCTTGAAACTCGACGCCTGGCTTACTGCGTGTGAATGAGAGCACGGCGTCGAAACCGTAGGCTTCGTGGGCGGTTGCCGAGTCGCGTCAGCGCTCCCATCCGACATTTCCGCTTCCGAGTCCGAATTCGGCGACGATTTTTCCAACAAAAGACTCAGGTGGGTGTCGCTCCTCAGCGACTGCTCCAAAGCATCTAGAGTGGCAAGTATTTGCGAGATCAACCCGGCACGAGCTTCTTTAGCTTCCGCGTCCAAACTGGAGGCCGGGATACGATCGGTACGACCTAATAAATGAACGAGCAGAGTTTGGATTCGTTCGAACTTAGTTTTCGCGGCCGGTCCCGAAACCTTTTTAATGGAGTTATTAAGTTCGTGTAAGGTTTTGACGATGTAATCCCGCTCTGAAATGAAATCAAGGTCATACGGCGGATAACTCAAAGCTTTCCCTCTCTTCTCCAGCTGAATGACGGGACGCAACGCGGCGCGTAACGCGTCCACCGACGTGGAATCATCGGCCGGCAACCCACGAACTGTAAGCTCATAAATGAGCATCTCTTTCCTAAGATAATTAACCCGCATATTAAAATCCATTCTAATCTGAACAATAAAAAAAATCAGACACTAAAGAGAGAAAGGGGAGGTATGAGATACACGAAAAACTCAATAGGGCGATACGTAAATACAGTACAATATCAAATATACGCCGTAAAAAGGTTACGATGTTACAATAGTTCAACACTAGTTGTCTACATACACTATCAACTCTAATATAATCAAATACAATGTAGTCAGCCGGAAATCGCCTCGTAAACACAATATATATCCGCACAATAAGCTTCCATAAAGTTAGGCAGCATAAAAATCTAGGTATCGTTTCATTTGGCTCAATATCAAAATTTTACTCAAAAAAACAAAATTGGTCGATGGTCAATCGAAATCTGGTATTCGGTGGTGATTACTTAATTTAGAATAGGCCCCACGTTGGGCGCCAAAAATTGCCACGCACTTTTCTTTCGAAAAGGAAATCCTTTTTTTTTTTAAATTTAAAAAATTAATAAAAGTTAAAAATTAAATTAAATTAAGAGATGTTCAAAGCTTGTGGAGCTATGATGAGTTCCACCAAGAATTAGAATAAATCACCTACCGAATTCGACCCGGTCTCCTCTACTGGATGCACACTGGGCGGGACCAAAACGCAAAGTCCTGCAGCAAGCTGTTAGGCGAGCGGGCAATTGCCGCGGCTCCGACGTGTAGTTCGTTTGGGCGCCACCAACTTCGAAACGGACCGAAGTGGAAGTCCCCGCGATGTTCCCGGAACTTGCTACACAACCCCCGTCCTTGAAACTCCGCCGGTAAGACAAAAAAAAAAACTCCGCTGGAAAAAGGGGGAAAAAAATATCGATATACTCAACTACTGTCGAGCCAAATGAAACACCGCAAATAAAAACAAATTGCACACTTTATTTCATACACATACAAAAAAAGTGATTGAATCCACCAAGTAAAGACTACCAATTAATCAGGCTTAAATACAAACCCCCAAAGAGGGAGGGATTATAAAACTTTACAGGCCCCAACGGTGTGCACACGCGTCAGCTAAACTAGTATTGCGCTCTAAACTAAACACAAAAAAAAGGAGCGCAGGAAAAATGTAATCGCTTCACTGACACAGGAGGATGAAAAGTCAAATCCTAAGACTAAGAACTTATCTGTAACTGTTCTGTCCCAAGGATAAACCGGAAGCTCCGGACGGACTAGACCCGAACTATTGTAGGCTGGTGAAAGCACCAACTAGGTTCACCAGAGCGTAGAGGCTCCCCACATCTCGTCAAGGCTTCTGCCCCCTGGATGCGGCCCTAGGAATAAAAAATTTCCTAGTAACGAGCCACCACGATAGGGGACTCGATTGCTAACATAACATTGTGCCTAAACCACGCAAAACACGATACAATAGCAGCGTTATTAATCATTAATTAAAGAGATTAAAATTTGTCTTAAATTTAACTTGACCTTTCAAACAAAGCCCAAAAGAAAAACAAAAATCGAAGGCTAACTAACTAAAGCTCTCTCGCAACGATATATTTGCAATCGAGGGAAAAAAAAAACATTACAATTAACTTAATATTAATCACGCATCTCTGCAAAATCAAATTCGATCAAAGGAGGCCATCATTCGCAGTTAAAGATAATGATAAAACATACCATCTAATCGGTAATTAAATAAATTGTTCCGCCACGAAAGCAAATAAATTTCACCATACGGATAAATGAATTCCAATCTAAATGATAAATAAAGGC
Source organism: Pissodes strobi (assembly GCA_016904865.1). Classification (NCBI taxonomy): domain Eukaryota; kingdom Metazoa; phylum Arthropoda; class Insecta; order Coleoptera; family Curculionidae; genus Pissodes; species Pissodes strobi. Next base: position 68,959 of record MU187486.1, on the reverse strand, counting down.
TCGAAAATGAGCTTCAATGCAAGTCATACGGTATGAAGGAGACAGATAGCTGGCTTAATAATAAAAAACGTAATTTTATTATTCACTACCACAAAAAAATCAGTAAATAAATAGCTCTTACCGAGCTTGCAAAAAAACTAGCATAATTAAAAAATATCAGACCAAAAATCGCAAATTATCTTAACAAGACCAGCGTCCCAGACAAATTCCAATCAAATTAACAGGTTAGCATGCCTAACCTCCAATTTGCTAACTATCTAATTAATTAATTGTAATTTAAGGTATTCGCTATCTAATTATTTAATCGAAATTCATTTAATGACTCGAGCTCTAAGGTCAATAAGGCGAAACTATGGTCAAATGAGCGCTAACATATGCACTCTCAAAAATAGCTGAAGTAGCCTCCCTTAATACAATGAAAAAGGTATGCATGAATTACTACCTAATTAAATCGACCCAATTCCCTGATTAGTGTCAAAATCAAAATCTAACGCCTAACACGAATGACTAGATGTCGTTCGAAAAGAAACAAATATTAAAATTGAGAAAAGCACAGTAATTCCCACGGTACTGGTCCCAAACCCGGTATAATAATGAAAGATAGAACAAATCGCGTATTTTTCTTAAATTTCTCAAAGAATATACATAAAATTGAAATCCGAAATGCGAAATAATGGCCCTGATTATAAAACAATGCGCCCAGATTAATTCAGTGAAACGAGCCCTTAATATCGCCGAAAATCGACGACGCAAAACGTTCGGAAACAACATAAAAACGCGTAGTTCAGTGATACATAAAAACCCGATAGCAAGACCGGATCAACAAAACTCGTTCGTTTTCACATTCCAAAGCCGGTAATATTCTCATGTCAATTTAACTGTACCAAAAAAATTAATTCAACGCAATGAAATTTTTAAATTTAAACATTTAAACCCGCAATTAATAATCAAAAGAGTAATGCAATAGTGAATGATAATATTAGATCCACGAAACCGCGAAATATAGGCTAATAATACGGAATTCTTACCTTACTAAAAGGGCACTCGAATCAATGACAACAAAACACACCACGTACAATGGCTGGGTTGACCAAGTGGAAGCAGCTAATAAAACTTCGAACAACGAACACTATACGTATTTCACTAGCAGGTTCCCAGAACCAAAACGGAAATACTTCCCCGTAAATCGACCAAAATCCGCCTTCGGCGAGAGATAAAACTGCGGTCGACCTACGGAACCACTTCTCCAGTCAAAAAAGAATCACGAATCCTTTCTTCCGCAAAACTCGTGTCCCCCCCAACCATCCGGTCGGGCCGTACCAAGCCGAGACTCGAGCAACGAATCCCTCCGAAAGCTGAACGCTGGGCGGAATAGCTACGAGGGTGCTTCAAAACTTAATAATGACTCGAACTGCCAAGGTCTGAACGTGACAAAATTGAGCGAGTCTGCTAGTACTCGAGACACTGATGTGTAAACATATCCTATATCGACATCATCGACATGAAAATCTAATGCCACCTTAGGCCGCGTGACGCCTGAATATAGGCAGCCATTTATTTGGAATTAGTTGCCTATATTCTGGCGTTAGAACGCCGAATACGTTTTACAATATCGGATACAGATAGCCTGTAAAACACATTGCTGTCACAGATACCGCCTGACGTGCGTTGTCTAATGTTTACATTTGTAACGTTTGCAATAGAAAGTCTAATATTACACTTCACGCATAGCCCTCTGCTCGGTTCGCTCGCTACAGGGGCGCAACGGACAAAAACTAACCAAAACTAACCCAAAGCATGCCTAAAATTAAGAACAAAAAATGAGCGAGTCTGCTAGTGCTCGAGGCACTGATGTTTAAACATATCCTATATCGACATCATCGACATGAAAATGTAATACCACCTTAGGCAGCGGGATGCCTGAATATAGGCAACCACTTATTTGGAATTGGTTGCCTATATTCTGGCGTTAGAAAGAATACGTTTTACACTAATGGTTACAGATAGCCTGCAAAACACATCCCCGTCACAGATACCGCCTGACGTGCGTTGTTTAATGTTTACGTTTGTAAAGTTTGCATTAGAATGTCTAATATTACACTTGCCGCATAGCCCTCCGCTCGCTTCGCTCGCTACAGGGGCGCAACGAACAAAAACTAACCAAAACCATTTTTCATATAATTAAACAATGCCAAAACTAACCCAAGGCGTGCCCAAAATCAAGGAAAACATTTTTACAAATTTAACCTCAAGACAATAAAAATAGGATTAAAACTAACCGTAAAAATCAACGCGAGCGAAGCCGCGGGTAAAAGGTAAAAGAGTCCTATGTCCTTTATTATACTCTTGAGCACTATATATACTGTACACAATTTCATGATGATCGGTTAAGTAGTTTACACATGGAAAATAGGTTTAAAACTAACCGTAATAATCAACGCGAGTGAAGCCGCGGGTAAAAGCTAAAGGTGTCCTATGTCCTTTACTATACTCTGTACAAAATTTCATGATCGGTTGAGTAGTTTATGCGTGAAAGCATAAGAAAGAAACAAACAAACACATTGATATTTATAATATATTAGTATATATTCGCATTTATATTATTAGTTAGGATTCTTTAATAATACATACTGGCAGCTTCAATCGGTGCGGATTAATTCACTGCAAAAATTCGACACAAAAATCTATAATGCCGCCAGGAATAACATCAACCTATGGACACAACTTATTCGTCGAATTTGTGCATGTTTTTTTATCGTCTAAAATCCGTTTAAAAACGATTCTAAATGGCAGAATTGTATAAAAATCCGAAATTTCGGGACTTTTTTAAGACGATAGCCGTGGCTTCGGACGAATTGGTCGTGAATTTTGAAGCAAAAATTCATTATAAATTCAACCATCTATTAAAAATAAGCTGTGCTATGGATCCAAATACACTGCAAATATCATATAATGAAAATCTAATACCGCCCTAACGGCTAGCTTTTTAGAAGCGCCATTTGAGTCGTTGAAATCGCGGCCGTCCTGGATTAGCTTGCTCCTCAATGCGCACGGGTTATAATGTCACATCGGTTTACACATTTCGTCCCATTTGCCGAGATTTACCCTCATACCGCCGCGTAAGATGTTTACACATCAATAGAAAAAATCTTTTTGGTTTTGGAGATACATACATTAAAAAATATACTAAAAATGTTAATTTAACATGTGAAATTATATAAATACAATGACATAAACCTTAGTGCAAAACAGGACTAATTTACCAAAGGAGGTAATTGTTTTTATTGAGGTTTTTCTTCATAAACCACCAGAGTAACAGGTAAAATTAAGAACACTATTTCGGCAAGTGTTTAGCTAATGTCATTTCATTTATTTCTAGGTGCGTACTGAATACCCTTAAAAAGTGTCCTCCTTAGATTACGTGTTTCGTCGAGGTTCCATATTTTATTCTGGGCCGAAGATATTAAAAGAAGGATGTTTAAAATTGACACAATGTATATTATGCTTATCAGGGCGAATAATTAGGAATATTGCATATTGTTTGTTCGAATCTTGCTTTCTAGGAGTGTTTTCATAAACTGTGATTGCCAGAAAAAATATATGTTTAATAATATATCCTAAATTCTTAATTTATGCCAATCTGAGCAATTGTGCTTTCATTGATTAAAGTATTTTTGGTTCACCCATCACGTATACAAATCACTTTCTCAAAAAAAAATGTTTTTTACTATCTATTATCTAAATGCTGACAATGTTTGAATATCGTTCTAATAAACAGTAAATTTTTTTTTGTCCTCATATCACTAGGATCTCATCAATCTACGTAATAATGACATTATCTTGGTAGGTAGATTTATGAACATTCTAATCATTTTTCTCATCTTAATAAAGTTATTCGCTTCATTGAACATAGAATATGCATGGAAGTCAAGTGCAAATGCAATAGAAGCTTGGCTCTCAAAGGTGTAAAGTACGTTTTCATCACACACTCAAATTCAATTATAAGCTGCATTAATTATATCCCCGTAGTCATATTATAGCTCTACGAAGTTTGCCGGCTTATTATGGTTGATATACCTAAATATAAAGTAAATCGCAAATAGCAAATTTTGTTGATTAAATTTAGATATGAGAATTAAGTTTAACAAGCCATAGCAAAATACGCCCTTCATCAGTAGTATACTTCCAAATACAGAGACTATACAATCCAAAGTACTTTTAAAAATCATGGTTGGAACTTGTCTTGTGGAAATCACCATAAACTCATTATACAGGGTGCTACAAATTCGAGTGCATGCATGGGGATCTCGGGAACCGTAAGAAATACGAAGTCAGTTAAATTAAGGCAAAGTTGTGCAATGTGATGCCAAACAAGATGCAGTTTTGAAATTTGAAAAATTCCTAATAGTTCCGGAGATATTCGTAAAAAAACAAAAAGCTGCTATTTTATTTTTATATTTTCCTGACTTTATTTGAAGAGATAATATAACATAAATTTAACATTATTATTGCCACTTTTTCCCCTTTATTAAATGGCAGTATCAAATTTTAAATCTGACATTTCGTGTCCGGGCCCCCATCACCAACTTCATTTTTTTAAATACGGACCTGGTTTTTTTATTTCATTTTTTAGAAGCCTTTGGTCTCCTCTCCTGAATTTATGTTATATTATCTCTTCAAATAAAGTCAGGAAAAAATATATAAAATAGCTGCTTTACGTTTTTTTATCTCCGGAACTATTCGGATTTTTCCAAAATTCAAGACTGCATCTTGCTGGGCATCAAATTGCACAACTTTGCCTTAATTTAACTGACTTCGTATCTCTTACGGTTCCCGAGATCCCCATGCATGCATTCGAATTTGTAGCACCCTGTATATGTACTTCTTCATGAAAATGCTATTGAACAATAGCTATTTATATAACTAGTTGCAAACTGAGTGCGTGCTTTTTTGCACTAGATGTGAAGATTAGACCACTCGTTACACTCATGGTCCGAGGCATCGTGTGCAAAAAACTGACATTTTGCATCGTGTTTTATACAAATTTTTTTGTAATTCAATAATAAATTGTTTTCAAAAAAATAATATTTTCTAATTAAAGGTATTTTATTTATAAAAATATCAAAGCCCTTTTCGATGGTTTCTGTAGTGATAACAAAGTACACTTATTTAGACTGGATGGTAATTTTTATAGTTGGGATAACAGGAGGCTGCCGAAGAAGGGAACTGCTCAATATGCGTACCGAAGACGTTAACAACTACGGCTCTTTTATTAAAATAAGCGTTCCAGATACAAAGACAAATATTACAAGACCTTTTACAATTCCCGAAGGTGATATTGTCATGTCAATCATGTACAAAATAATCGTTATTTCGCTGGACACAGGAACGGAAAATACACCAAAAAAAGATTGCGATATACACTAGCCATGTGATGTCTGAGAGTAACGTCTGCAACGTTACTCTCAGATGCTTGTGTTGATTTACAAATATTGAGAAGATATGGGAGTTGGAAATCCAACCTTGTTGCTGAAAATTATGTCGAAGAATCCATCCAAAATAAAAAAGAAACAGCTGTGAAGATACTTGGGCAAAGTACATCGACAAATATCGCAGTTTTCAAAGAAAGTACATCGGCAAATATAACAATGGACGTGAAATCAGTTCGTTCCCAATAATGTAAATACGGTATCAGCTCAGGTATCAACCTTAAATATTATTGTAATGAAAAAAAAAAAGGCAACAGGATTCCCTAATATATTTTTAAAATGTTGTATTCTTAGTAAAAATAAATAAATCTATCTCAATATGTGCTTATAATATGTTGCTTTATTAGCGTAAATAATAATTGAGAGAGAGAGAACATTAAAACATTGTGTGCCATCCCAATATTTCGTATAACAGCGTATTTGTGGAAATGTTTTCAACCAAAACGTGCGAAACGATTGAACTACATTTTTTTTCAATAAAAGACCCAGTCAATAGTCAATTTTTCAACTTAACCAAGGATTCTAAGTGTATTTATAATATGTTAAGTATCAAGAACAGTAAGGATAGTTTACCGATCGACGGCTTTGCTCAGTCGCCAATATTGGAGGAGATCGGTAAACTCTTTTATATTATTTTTTCTACGACCGTTATACGCAGACCCTAATAAAACAAATTTCTTGAGAATTTTTATTTTGGGCACGTTTTTTTATCAGGTAGCTATAAAATAGAATATTTCATTACCAGTCTGGAAACTAGACTTCTCCGGTGCGCGCACGACAGTTACTGGTGTGAGGGGTAGCCGAACACCGGAAGTCTTTCAAGCACAGGAAAAGCTGTTTCTGGACGTGTAATGAACGATATTTTTCATAATACCTCTCTGAAATCAAAACACAAACATAAAATTATTATAATTTTAGGTATTCACAATCATGTCATAATAAATTTTCAATTAAAATGTAAGCAAACGTCAAACTTGCAAGGCAAGCAAGGCAAGCAAGGCACATGTATCTAATATTTATCACGCGTCGCTATGAAAATGTGTTTTTCTCCTCCCTGTATTGTAAACAACCCATTTTGACACTGTTTTGAAGGACGTAAGTCAGAATTACCAAAAAGGTACCGATTGCCCTTGACGACGGGTTGTAAGTCAACTTACCACCCCTGGGTGGTAATAGTTTATGCCACCCTGTATTCATTAAGTTTAAACTACAAACACATAGGAGATACCTTTAATTTTTTATTACATCAACAACGTCAAGCTAACAATAATTTATAAAAATGGAGAACTATTAAGTGAAATGAATATTAATAGTACAATTATTACAATTATAAACATTATTTACAAAATTTGGGTAAATATCTTCTCGTTTTTTTTCTCAATTTGTTGGAATGTTCTGACTCCATAAAATTCTCCATCTCGAACCAAGTTTTCTGTTACTCTTGAAGTACTGCAGGAGACTTCTGGCTTCGTTATATTGTACAAAATTTTATTTGCAACTTCCTTTTTATTGTTCACGCTCTCGGCTACATAACTTTCCCCAATAGTTGCAGATTTCCATCCCCCATGTCGCTTGAGAGCTAAGACATCAACTCCAGTATTTCCAGTGGCCGACATTCTTCTAAGGGAGGGTCCAGTATACTGCTTAAAATTCTCAAAGTTCAGAAATTAAGCAATTTTACTTGGAATAATTGACGAAATCGTGTTTTTCCCGACAGGCTGATTTAAGCACTTTCCATTTTGATATCGCATGAAGAAACGAGGAATAAAATTCGTCATGTGAGATCTTATATCAATGTAATTTTGAACTATTTTGAAATAGCAAACCTTCTCATCGTCACTTTTAGTCACTGTAAATTTACGTGCCATTCCATTTTTGGAATCAGGAATAGTAACAATAATTATAACTTCATGCCTTAATTCAACATTGTCCATTTTCATTACAGAGAGTTCATTAGAACGGCACGCTCCAGCAATTCCCATTATCATTACAACCTTCATCATTAAATAAATATCATCGGGGGCTTCAAACAGGAACTTATTCACATTTTCCCAATCAAAAGGAGGGTTTATATCCGTCATTTCTTCTTTTCAAAATGCTCGAAGTTTAGGATACTTGGAAATATCTATGTTTTCCTCAGGGCCCCCGCAACCACGTGTGCAACGCTTGCACCGCACGCGGGCACCACTCTATAAGGGGCGCCAAAACCTCGTATAAGGTGGCGCCCGCGTGCAAAACCGAAGGACCGAAGGTTTTTAAAAAAGATTTTTTCTACTTGCGTGCGGAAAAGTTCACTTTTCCGCACTCAATTTAGTTTAGAAAGTGCCACTTTTCCGCACTAGTGCGGAAAAGTACTTTTCCGCACTTCTTTTCCGCACTAGTGCGGAAAAGTAAAAATATCAAATTAAATATCAAATTTGTCACACAGTAACTTCTATATTGATAATACCAAATTTAGGGGAACACGTCATGTTCGTTATAACAAAGCGGAAAACTAATTATAATTATTAAAGAATTATTATACAAAAGAAATATAGCTACAAATTTGGGACACCCGGTGTCATAAATATCAATAACTGCTATTAAATTGTTATTGTTTTATGCTTTTTAAATAAAATCTTGTCTAAAAATTCTATGTTTCTCAAGCGAATAAAAATAACTATTCTATTTGCTCAAATAAAACAAAATAGACGGTTCAATTTTTTATTTAGGTGCTTGTAGAAAAAATTTTGTTCCTAACTCATGCGGAAAGTCTCTTTTCCTCACTCGACTGCTTGCCGAACTCCGCTGCGCGTCGTTCGGCAAACTGCAATCGCGTGCGGAAAAGTATGACTTTCCGCACTAGTTATGAAAATAACTATTTTTTTAAAACAATTTCCAACGAGCAAGGCACCAAAGAAATCGTTTTTTCATAAATCTAAGCGAAGTTTATGTTCATAAATATAATTACCTACCTAATTCCTTATATTGGAAGAGAAAACATTTTATTATAAAAATCAATCATCCATATTCACATCTGAATATGCAATATGGTCCAATATCCAATACTCGCATAATTCGACAAGTTTGCATAGAAGTTGTTAGAACCAAGGATTTAATAAGTAAATCCTTGGTTAGAACTAGCCGATTTTCCTGTCCAGACTCGAATACTCTAGGAGTATAAAACAGCGGGATGCGTCGGCGTCGCGTCGTAATCCAAATAATTGATATTTTATTTCGCAACGTTTAAGGGTCAATACGCAAAAAATGAAAATATTTAGACAATTAAAAAGATTGATTTGTATTTTGTGTTATTGTGGTTTGTTTTAGTGTTTTTTGTTGTGATTAAATTAAATTTTATGAAATGGTATGTACCTACACACATACACTATTAGCATTTTATTAGGTCTATAAAATTCGTTTTTTTTATTTTTTCTGTTTAAAATGGTGCACATCCTAAATTAGCCAATACCTCCTACAACTAAGCCAACCAGCTATTATTAAAATTAGCAGTGACGTCATCAAAAGTGGTCCATACTTTTTTGCCATAAGAAAAGCATTAAGAGAAGCCAAGAGGAGGCCAGTAAAAGTATTAATTATTTTATCCCGCCTACTTCCGTATTTAACGTTGATTGTCATGCTGGGCGACTGGAATGTCAATTCCTAGCGACGTCATGTATCCGGTGCTGCCAGATTAGGCGCTTTTTCAAAATTTGAGCTACTTCACACTCTAGTTTGCAACAAATTATTTTTCAAAGAAACTTAAAATATTCGTCTTGGATTCCAAGATTACAATTAACAATATATTAGATACTTAATGTAAAAGTTTGCTTTGGTATATTATAGTATAGTTATATTAAATATAGATAAATATTTAAAATCCGAAAAGTAAATATATAAAAACCGGAAAGTGAAGCAATAACGGAATCAAAACCTTTAAGAAAATAAACGTTGCTAACCAATAACCTAATTATTTTGTATAAATATTTAGTTCCATTTAAAAACATAATATCAAATGTCATTCAACAAATGCTGTAAAAATTAAAGTCCAACTAAATATACGTTAAATAGTTTACATCCCAAGTAATGTATGAAACTAACTCTATCAACCCAGACGAACCAAATTGTGATGGTCAGAACGAGGCAATTCTACAAATTCGTAACAATATTTATTTTTTACCATTGCGCAAGGACCAACATAAACGATTTAATTTGTTCCAGGATGACGAGGCGGTGAAATCTGGCAACGCTGCCTACTGTCAGTTGGCGTCCTTTAAAATCGACCGGTTTCTTACTTTCGTAATTTCTCTTCGATTTCTATTGATTTTTTTGTTAATTTCTTTGTAATACCGGTACTTTATTGTGTTTAAATTTATGTGAACAATGCCGTCTAGATGTTGTGCCCCAGGCTGTCGTGGAAACTACCCCAACGGACCTAAAGTTCATGTTTTTAGCAGGTAATATAATTTGGATTAATTCACAACAGGATCCAAAGTCAGGTAAAATCATTACAGTACATTTAAAATACCCTCGATTGAAGGAAAATACCATACCATCTATTTTTCCAAACTGGCCCAATTACTTTTCAAAAAATGTGTTTCTTCGTAAAAGCAAAGACGAAAAAAATAAGGAACTTGAGGAATTACAGTTGTTGCAAGCAATACAACAAAGTAAAGAGGAGTTTAATATCCATAGAGAGGCTACATGCTTTAAAAATTTTGAGGAGTTTTTAAAACTATTTTCAAATTTTATTGTTAAGGAAAGGTGGTTTCCAGTAAGAGCTTTAGATAATATAACTTTATTTAAGCTTGAGTATACTCCTGGTCCTATAATAACCTGGGCGATTGTAATAAATAATAATTTAAAATTAGAAACATTTTTATATGGCCAGTCTATTTCTGTTTCAATAATAAATTTAAAATCCCCATTTATAACCGGCAGTTTGGATGAATTAGAATGTTTAATCGATGTAATTGATAATATGATATCAATTCCTCTTAACAATGACCTCCCCATTACTAGTGAAACTTCCAATAACGAGAGCGAGATGAATTCACATCAACCTGATTCTGACCAAGGCGAGAAAACAAAAAAAAATTAAAATTTGTAACGGATATTCTTTTAAACCTAAAAGGCTCCGATGAATTTACACAAAACCTAAAATTTATTTCAGAACAGCTAACTTTGATGAATACCTCAAAAGAGAGATATCGGTATTCACCGAGCACTATTGTTTTATGTTCAATTTTGTTTACTATAAGCCCTCATTCCAAAAATATTTGCGTAATCATGCTCCTATTATTTTACCTCATCCTAAGACACTAACATCTATTTGTAATAGATTTTTGACCGATCCCCATATTGATGAAAGGCATTTTTTTTAACCTATGCTCGTAACATTTTTCAATATTTGAGTGATAAAAATAAAAATGTTATACTACTTTTTGATGAAATTCATATTGACCCCTATTTGGATTATAAGGCAGGAAACACTGTAGGAACCGAGGTAGGAACATCAGTAAATAACAGCAATACTTTAGCATCATCTGCAGTTGCAATTATGATCACAAGTCCTTGCGCAAGCCTTAAAGAAGTAATTCATATATGTCCTGTAGCTAAACTTGACTCAGAAATCTTATATACTTTTATCAAGACCATAATAGAAAATTTGGAAGAAATTGGCTACATAGTATTTTGTACAGTTAGTGACAATAATGCAATAAATAGCAAGGCACTGAGTAATTTTTCACCATGGAATGAACTCAGCATTGTTTTCCCCCATCTTATTGCCCGAGAAAGACCATTATTTTACCTTTTTGACACTGTTCCTCTACTAAAATGTATTTTTAACAACTGGCTAAATTCTAAACCTGATCAGGCATTTTTCTATCCCGATTTTGAGACAGGCCAAAAAAAATGTGCTTCGTTTTCAGTGGTCAAAAAACTTCATGAACTAGAACGAGACAAAATATTAAAACATGGGTATTCCCTTAGTTTAAAGGCTCTTTTTCCATCATCTCTAGAAAGGCAAAATGTTAAATTAGCTCTCAAAATGTTTATTCCTTTTATTATAGAGGCTCTGAAAGGTTTTGTTAATAATTTGTCACATTCACAAGACACAGCAGAGTTTATTAATATTATATGGACCTGGTGGAGAATAGTTAATGTTAAAACCCCTCTTAAAAGGGAAAACATTTACTAGATAAATTTCAAGAACCCTTCACCAGATAAATACTATCGGCCTCCAACGATGATCCAAAATTTAATTTTCTGCTAAAAATGCAAAATTGGCTAGATTCTTGGCATTCACCTAATTTTCCAAATAGACTGACTCGACAAACCCACACTGCATTAAGCCATACCATTCATGGGCTACTGGAAGTTACTGAATACTGTTTAACTGAACTTAATATGACGTATGTCTTACTGGGCAAATTTCAAACGGACCCATTGGAAGGGCGCGCGGTTTGGAAAATATAGACAATTAGCTGGTGGCCATTATCATATCTCTGTTCGCCAGCTATATGAATCAGAAGAAAGGCTAAGAATTCAATCTTTATTATCATTAAAATCTAAGCATTATGGAGATATTAACTTGAATAAATTTTTTGAACTTCCTGAATATGAACCACCGTCATTAGGTAACTCATTAAATTCTGACTATCTTATCAATTTATTGCCCAAAATTACAATTACACAGTCTGATACATGGAATGCCCGTAATCACTTATTTAAGTGGATATTGCTGTCATATTGTTTAAAAAAAATTAAGTTGTGAAGTTTGCAAAGAAAATTTAACTTTAAATGAACCTTGTGTTGTGGAAGATTCTTACAATTTAATTAATTCCTTAAGTCGTGGGGCTCTTTTATATCCTCGTGAACAAGTAGTGGATGTAATTTCAACAGCCTATATTATATTTAAAAAACTGATTAATGAGTTCGAAGACACATTTTTAGATATTTACAATAAAAAGTCGGTTCTTTGTGAGCTGTTGTTAAACTATCTAAATCAAAACCACCTTTTGACTCCTTTTGAAAATTGTAAATATCACTTAAAAATTGATGTTTCAAAAATATTTCTTAGCAGCATTTCAAATACACTTCTTAATAACTATTGTTCTAAACATAATCATAATCTTTTGGGTAAAAAGAAAAAAAGGAAACTGGATACTTTTAATAAATAAATATTAGACCCCAATTATATAACGAGTAATATACCCAATCTAACACAAAAAAGTAAAATCTGAAACCTGTATAAAGCTTTCATGTTTTATCATAAATGTTTGAGTATTGCAAGGTTCTTTGGATGGAGAAAACCGAGGAGAAACACTACCAAATTTGACATTACTATTACCTATTAGGACACCTTTATATCTATAGTGACATTTTACCACCTATCTAAGGTTCTTTGAATGGAGAAAACCGAGGAGAAACACTATCAAATTTGACAATACTATTACCTATTATGACACCTTTATACCTATAGTGGCATTTTACCACCTATCTAAGGTTCTTTGGATAGAGAAACCTAGGAGAACCACTACCAAATTTGGCATTACTATTACCTATTATTATGACACCTTTATACCTATAGTGACATTTTACCAGCTATCTCTTAAATAGAAAGGTGGTAGGCTAGTTTCAGCTTATCAAAATAGATTCTATCTTGATAAACTGGATATTCAAAGGTTTTTGCTTTGAAATTTCGTTTTCCTTTAACAAAAATCGAATGAGGCGCGTCTAAGGGCTGAGTTCATGACTCGCAGCCTTGTTTAAACCGGAAGCCCTTAAATATTTATGTATGCAGAAAAAGGTAAGTACTTGAACTGCAATTTAATTTTTGATTTAAAAAAAATGAGTAATACACATTATCAGTCATAATAGTCGTGCTTAAAGTAATATCAGCTTTTAGGAGGTCTTGTATTAGGCCAATTACGTTTCAAACTACATATAAAAAAGGTAAATTTGCAAAAAAAAACAAGTTTTTGCTATAGTTTTTCGAGTTTTTTTGCATCTAAAATGTGTACTTAACTGTGAAATTTTAAAAGAAATTGCACATTTCAATATACGCCTGTAAATAAGTTAAGACCACTTTTGATGCCGTCACGCGTAAGCCGTCTGGCCTTGTTGTAGGAGGTATTGAATTAGCCCGTACCTATATACCATAATATTATTTTTATTTCCCTCAATAAGAGAAGTATTGTTTGTAATCGTGAAAAAAATCGAATCGATTTCTTCAGATATTTTAGTTTTAAAACCTGACGTTTCGCCTTTGAGCCACCATCATATTATAAGTTCTTATGATTATTTTTTTCAATATGCATCCTAGACCTATATTATTTATTTTATTTTTGTAGCCGTTTGACTTTCTAAAAAAAATTATATTTCACCTTTGCCAAAAATTAATTATTATAACAGGAACAGGGTATGTGCTTCAGATTGGTCTTAACTTCATTTAGGTTTAAAGGCTCGGGTTTAGGGTTTAGATTCATAAAAATAAAAGTTTACGGGGGTTTCACAAAAAGATGGGGCTTGTGCAAGGGAAGTCATGAGTAAATGTCCTTACCACGTTTTGATCTAGTGTTTCTTAAATTCTAAGAGCCACAGAAGAGAAAACGACCTCGGGTGCAAAATTTCAAGAGCAAAAAAGGGAGAAGATGGCTGGGAGTATGAAACATTTCTTGCAAAAAAAGTCAAGTTTCCAACACTGAAACGATAGAGGTAGAAGAAATTACAGTTTCTAAAGCGGCGACATCACCATCTTCTGTAACATGTGAACCATCGACATCAACACGTATTGAAAATCTAGCCTCTGTAGAGTCGGCCATCCTAACAACTACGACTACAAGTGACACTTCTGACGATGAAGCTTCTACTGAAGTGGAGACTGAGATTAATAGTATTCTTCTTTCAGAAGATTCCGGTTTATATCCCAGAAGCTTTACCAACGATGAAGTCAGAATATTGGTTGATCGTGGGCCTCCCTTGATAGGACGTAATTATCAATTTCCTGCTAATAAAGACAAAAGAAAATTTTCAAGTTAGTACTTTGTTAGAAAACTAGGAAATGGAGAAGAAGCAGAAAGAATTAGGCTCATTTACTCAGTTTCGAAAAAATCGGTATTTTGTTTTTGTTGTAAACTTTTCAGTAAGACTTCTACTAGCTTTTCTGATCCTCATGGTTTTTCTGATTGGCAACATTTATCCTTAGCCATTATAAGACATGAAACATCAATTGCACATAACGTTCACATGAATAAATGGATGAATTTAAAAAAAAAAATGTTAAAATTATCCACAACTGTAAACGATCATCACTTACGGGTTTTAGAAACTGAAAAACATATTGGCATGACGTTTTAGAAATAATTGTTGCAGTTGTTAAATTTTTATCCAGACAGTGTCTAGCTTTCCAAGGTTCTTCTAAAATACTTTTTGAATATGATAATGGGAACTTCCTCAATACTGTCGAGATGATTTCATCTTTTGATTCTGTGATGAGAGAGCACATTAGTCGAGTGCAAAACTCACAAACAAATTCTTTAAGAATGACTCATTATTTAGGCTACCAGATACAAAATGAAGTTATTAAATTAATGGCTTCTAAAGTAAAAAATAATATTTTGGATATGGTTCGAAGTTCCAAATATTATTCAATAATTTTAGATTGTACACCAGATGCAAGCCATACAGAGCAAATAAGCCTCGTTTTCGTTATGTCGTTCTAAATGACAGTTCTAAAAAGGTCAAGAGAGTTTTATAGCGTTTAACCCAATATTCGACCCCTACAGGGGAAGGGCTATTTAATTTTGTAATGGGACTTTGGAAAAATTTAAATATAGATTAAAGACATGAGAGGTCCAAGGTATGATAATGGGGCGGATATACGCGGAAAACATTGGTTTACAAAAACGCATACTCGATGCTAATCCTAGGGCATGTGCTGCACACAGCTTAAATTTAACAGTAAATGATGTTGCTAAGGTTTTAAATGAAACAGTAAACTTTTTTAATATTGTACAAGAACTTTATGTATTTTTCTCTTCATCCACAAAAAGATGGGATGTTATACAAAAGCATGTCCCTCAATAACATCTAAAACCCCTAAGTGATACTAGATGGTCGAGTAGGATTGATGCTATAAAACCGCTAAAGTTTCATTTTATTCAAATATGTGATAGCCTTTTAGAAATATCATAAAATGATACTTTTAACATAGAAACTAGACATAAAGCAAGTTCTCTTTTATTAAATGTTCAATCATTTAAATTTATTTGTAGTATAATAATTTGGTATGCTGTTTTATTCCAGATTAATATTGTAAGCAAAACGATGCAAAGTGTAGCGATTGATATTAAAGTGTGCCAAAACTATTTAAAGAATTTAGTTGATCATTTTAAAAATTATAGAAATGATAATGTGTTCGAGGAAAAACTTGCTGAAGCTGGAAAACTAGCGGCTGCTCTTGAGATAGAGCAAGGTTTTCCTCCATTAAATACTATTAGGCGAAAGTAAAAACCAAAGTTGTTCGATTATGAACACACGGATGAGACACCTCAAGATCCAAAAACTGCTTTTAAAATAAATTTCTTTTTGAAAATAATTGATCAAACACTAAGTTCTTTAAATAGTAAGTTCGATATGATAACTGATTACGATAACGATTTTAGTTTTATTTGTGATATTTTTAAATTAAATGACGAAGTTCTTTTAAAACGCTGTCGTGCTCTACAACAAAAGCTAACTGATCAGGAAAAGAAGGAGGCTGACGTGGAAGAAAATGATATATTTAACGAGATAAAAGCCCTAAGATTGTTTTCATTACTTAAAGCGTCAAATCCCCTTGAAATCCTACAATATATGTTTGAAAACAATCTAACTTTCTCTCTACCAAATATTAGTATTGCCTTCTCTAAATTAAAAATAATTAAAAATTATTTGAGGTCTACCATGTCACAATAAAGATTATCTGGTTTGGCAATCTTAGCTATAGAGCAAGAGATACTCGCTACGTTGGCGTTTGGAACCTTCGGCAACATGCACTAAAACAGAGTTTTATCCACAATACCGAAACAGAATTTTTGCACTCGACGCGCGATTCGCTACCCATGTTAACATCATCCGGAGATGATTAAAACTGTTTTAATCATCTCCTGATGCTGCTAACATGGTTAGCGAAACGCGCGTCGAGTGCAAAAATTCTGTTTCGGTATTGTGGATAAAACTCTGTTTTAGAAGAGATACTAAAATTGATTTTGATAATATTATAAAAGAATTTGCAGCAGCCAAATCTAGAAAAACACCCATTTAATTTCTGGATTGATCCCAATTAAATGTTTTATTTGTTATTTGTTTATTGTTTGGTTTATGCCTTTATGAATAATTTAAAGAAGTATAAAGCATTAGTTTTGAAACCTCTGTCGTTTCATTACAAAATTAAAATGAAATGCGGTTTTAGTCGAATGCTTAAATAAAAAAATAAAAAACTTAAAAAATGTATTATCTAACAACTAACAGCATAAAGTTCTTAAGGCATTTAATAAAGGTTGCTGATAGTTTTTTAACCGTTTTACACTAAATTCTTAACAAAAATTGGACAAATTTGGGCGTGGCACGCAAACATTTTTTGCCGATTTTCCAGTGGCGCTTTTCTCCATCTTAACCCTTTAAGGGGCGCCAAAAATATTCCCTTGCGGGGGCCCTGGTTCCTCTATGAAAAGGGTGGACTTCAACATGGAATATGCACACCATAAGCTTGATGGAGACTTTAATGCAGCAGATTTTTCGTGAAAGTACGCCAAAAGCACGGTTTCTGAAACTATAGTAGCAGTCTTTGTTTGGCACCATTTCTTGAAGTATTGATACGTTGCTTCATACCTCTGCCTCGATTTTTCTGGCAGCAGCGACAGACAAGCGATATTTGCTGATTCTTCTATATCCATTTGGCTATTATACAAGTCAATAATTTCAAATTTTCACAATTTTTAATAATAAACTGTCAGCTTGAAATAAGACTGTTTATGACGCTATAGAAACCGACCAGAGCTGTCTTCATAATTTCATGCGAAAAGTATCGAATTAAATTAATACAAATCCAAGAATAAACTCTGCAGGGAGGAGAAAAATCTTATATACGCCACGGAATGTAACTACATTTAATAGTCTCGAACTATATTGTCAGCCCTCGCTATCGCTCGAGCACAAAATCGTCCTTGACTAGTAAATGTCACTTACATCCCTTATAGTATAAATAACTATTGTATGATGCTTTGTTGTAATTCAATAGGCAGCTAATTTTGATGAATTTGTGACAAGTAAGGTCAGAATAAATAAAATAAATTTACTTAAAATTAGACTATTGACGCTAAAATATACTAGATTAATTTTGTAGAATGCATCGCTGTATAATTATAACCCAATTTATTATACTTTATGCTTATTTTGTAACCAAATAACTGCAAATTTAACACTTGAAATTAGGGAACGGGAAAACTTTTCCCGTGCGCCCGCACCGGAAAACTTTTTCAAAAGTTTTCCCTGGCGCACCGGAAAGATTTACTTTCTTTGCTCTACAGACGTCGAAAATGATAGTTTTCAGAGAGGTATTATGAAAAAACTTTGAATAACGTTTTGAATTTGTTGTTATGGATACGTCTAGATTGTATTTCATAATGTCACGTTTTTTTTCTACCGCGCGTGACATATACGAAATTTACTTACCGTTTAGCTAAACGGCCATTAAACGAATTACCGTCACGTTATCCCTAGCAACTAGTAAACACAGCTACCGTTCTAAAAATAGATAAGGTAAATCATTCAAAATAGCATGGTGGCACTAAAATATAACATACCCTATATCTAAACGCAACTGTTTTTGAAATATTGATATTTTAGACGCTATGGCAGCTATAGAATCTGAACGGCTTAACTTAGAGTGAAACGACTTGCACTTTCCTATCTTAGTTTCTTTTGGTATATTGTATGGCATTTACTTCTGGTTCATTTTTCGATTTTCGTTTACCTAAGAATTACTTTTTTCGGAAGTGGATGTCAGATGACAAATTATGAAATTTAGGCTAAGCCGTTTTCCTAACTCATAGAAATATCCTGAAATGGCTATAACAGTACCAACTGCTAATATAACTTTCATAAAAAAAAATTATGGTTATTACAGAATCTAAACGGCATTACTACCATAACGATATAATTTACTAAATATCATGGAGTGTGTATAAACTAAGCTTTTGCCTAACTTGGCACAAAAATACGTTTCGGTTGTTGATCACGCTTCCTACCACACCGTTATGGTAGTACCTAACATATCGTCAGCAAATCTGACAAAGGATTGCAGATTGCTAGTTCACAGAAAATCTCTTTTTCGCTAAAAGGTAACCCAAACTAACCTACACCAAAACGGAAATACAATTAATTTAAATTAATTTCTACTTTCTTTCGAATTGAGTGATATTTATTTAAATTTCCTAAATATCGAATTATTTCAATTTATTAGCAATCTAACATTGAACGTGCGACAAGCTCTTTGCCGGATGATGGTGCTCCTTAACTTAGCGGAGCTAAGGTCCCCAAATATTTGAACGAGACTTATTCACAAAGATGTATAAGAAGACGTTTGGAAACACCCTGGCTACCTAGAACACCGGATATTACATATTTTTTGTTCCTCTGCTCTGGGGCGATTGGGGTAATTAGTCTACAAGTCAGAAGAACAATAATTCGTACGAATAAAAATGAAGGGCATGTGGAGACCTGAATGACTTTTGAAGCAATTACAGGCATTTCGTTTGTTGTTGTTACATTGTATAAGATAAAAATTATTTTTCACATTTTATATTCGAGGCTAACTTCTAACCTGATTCTTGTTTTTCTAACCGTAATGTAGTTTAAATAAAATGTATAATACATTTAGGTACATTTGTGTAGGATTAATTCACAATTTAATTTTTAAGCCTTCCTGTATGTTCTGATTAACTTTTTATTAACGCAGGGATATTTTCTCAAAAAATATGATACATCTACTGTCGAAATTCACATTTAAATAATCATGTTCTGTGTTTTTAACTTTACATGTTACAAGTAAATTTATACCTGATAGATCGGGTATTTTTGCACAATAAGGTTTATTTGATTAGTTTATTTATTCCAATTACTTATCATTTTTCCAGAACCACCATAGTTGAGAGCCACGATAATTGTATTTGACTTATTCAGATCTAATTTCCGATTACTTTGTGATGTTACTTTCTTCTGGGTTCTACTACAAACACCTTAAGTGTCGGTAATTCCTCTTTATGTTTCTAAAACTTACTAGCATTATGTAGGAGACCTACGTCAGAATGATGAGTAGGTGTTGATCCATGAGACTCCGATGTATCCCTGTCCACGCAACAGGCCCATATCATACCACCAGAACAAAGATCTAAGGGTCTTCCTCCTCCCAAGACGCATGATATGCTGAGTCCGCATTCGTATTTGACTCCCCGGTAGCGACAGGATTGAGGTATCACTGAAACAACAAACAAGAATTTTACGCTAATAATAGTTTTTGTTTTTGAAACAAAAGGTCAGAAACTGCCTATAAAGAAGACGGATTAAGGTTTAAGTGAAAACTTTTTAAATATTTTTAGCAATCGTTTTCACATCAATAACAGCATATTTCAAATATGTGAATTAAAAGCTAAACGGGAATGTCTTCAGATTACTGTCGTTGGTTATGTTATGATACTAAATGCCACTACTTTGAACTCTGATTAGTAATTTTTACCTCTCGTCAATTAATTAGTGTTTTTCATTGTCAGTCAGTATGGTATTAAGCGATGCGTGATATTCGAAATACTGATCAATTTAGTAGTGACTAATCAGAGATTAAAGTAGTAACCATTAACCAATAAAGACAGAGAGTTCAATGACCAGCCGCCGCGTCGGCGCAGCGCCGCCTGCGGAGGAAGCTTATCACGAGCAATCCATGACGTTTTCGCCGACGAGCGCTATATACAATATTTGAGGGCGCGATCCTCTACAGCTGCTTGACCTATTACGAACCCTAAACCTACCATAAATTTCCGGCCACGATAACATGGGTCAATAGTCGTCCACCTGAGCCATATCATTTTAAAGTATCGACACAGATTAAATAATACTTGTAGGCTAACTACTGGTCTTTGGACTACCAAAAATAATACACATGCAAGTAAAATAGCACGACAATGAAGTCATTCACACACAATTCGACACGACTTGCATGCTTTTCTCATTCCCCACCCCCATTCGCTCGACGAAATTGCACTACTTGCACAGAAAAACCAAACGTCTTGCGATCTACTAGCGTGCTATCTTCTAGCGTGCTTTTTAACTGGCAGCGAGAGTCACACATGCAAGTAGCACGCATTTTCCAGTGACTGGCATGCTTCTATGAGTGTAGCAAGCATGTGTATTCTCGCCTTTATCAGTATCTGGAATGTGCCAATGGCAACGTGACATCAAGCAGACGTACGATAAGGCGAAAAACCACATGCTTGTTACACGCATAGAAGCATTTGATTTTTCTGTGCAAGTAGTGCGATTTCGTCGACCGGGTGTGGGTGGAGAGGGAGAAAAGCATGCAAGTCGTGTCGAAATGTGTGGCAATGACGTCGTTGCCATGCTATTTTACTAGCATGTGTATTTTTGGTAGTCCAAGGACAAGTAGTTAGCATACAAGTTACTGGACATTGGCATGCTATTTTACTTGCATGTGTATTCTCGCCTATATTCAAAATGCCACATACATATCTATCAATGTCAAATTGACATTGACACATTCAATATCTCAAAATTAAGGTAAATTATGAAAGAAGAAAGAAGAGATCGAGAAAGAGTTAATATATGTATTAAATTCTAACGGGGTAACTAAATTCAATAATAATTAGCATTTTACTGATTTTATTTATAAATTATTATTAAATAAGACATATTGCCTACATCAAATGTTTAAACAAATAATTTGAAATACAATTATTATTGCTAAATATTATATTATTTAATTTTTCTATTAATCTATGACGAGCCCATGTAATTCCATAAGTATCATATGTGATAAATATGTTTATCATCGGATCGATCACATGTCACTGTGTTAGCACTGCACAATGTAGTATAAATCTTCGATGTGCAAATAAAGCAATGTATATTGTAGTAATTGCATTTCGACTGCTGCTCTGACGTGAATGTTAAAGAAATATTTTAATATAAAAATTCCAATAAGTGCCAAAGTCGATATGTTACTCATGCTGATAACCCAATAACCCCTGGCCCAAAAAATTTAGGATATTTTGAATTTTAAGGAGAATAGTCAGAATATCCTGGATACGATGGGATCTTGTAAGTTAAAATTAATAAATGCGGAGAAATATGTATAATATACCCAGAGAAATAGGTGAACTCGATTTTTCTTTATAATGTGAGGTACAGGGTTATTCATTATATTTTGACACCCACCTGCAGTCGTAATTAAAGGTAATACAAAAAAAACTTAAATTCAAAAGTTGTATGGTTTTTAATATATTATCTTTTAGAAATGTCAAAAGAAAAAAATTGCCTGTCAAATGTCAAAAAACCGCATAAACTTAATTTTTTTTAATGGAACACCCTGTATATTATTACATATTTGGATTGTGCGAAAAAGTGTAGACATATTTCATGAATAATGTCCTATACCTATCTCTAACGGTTTTTGAAATATTGACAGTTGAAAATCGATCATTTACCAAGTTTGACAGCTTGTAAAATGTAAACGGCTAAAGATAGAACAAAACGGTGTGCACTTTCCTATATTGGTTTTCATAAGCTATCGTATGACACTGACTTTAGATTTAACCAGAGGTTAAAAAATGCCGGATAAATTTAACCTCTGGTTAAATAAAAAGTTATTGTCATACGATAGCTTATGAAAAACCAATATGGGAAAGTGCAAACCGTTTTGTTCTATCTTTAGCCGTTTAGATTTTACAAGCTGTCAAACTTGATAAATGGTCGATTTTCAACTGTCAATAATTTAAGAACCGTTAGAGATAGGTATAGGACATTATTCATGAAATATGTCTAGACTTTTTTGCACAATCCAAATATGCAATAATATACAGGTTGTTCCATTCAAAAAAATTAAGGTTATGCGGTTTTTTGACATTTGACAGGCAATAATTTTCTTTTGACATTTCTAAAAGATAATATATAAAAAACCACCCAACTTTTGAATTTAAGTTTCTTTTTGTATTACCTGTAATTACGACTGCAGGTGGGTGTCAAAATATAATGAATAACCCTGTACATACATATCATTTATTATAAACTATACACCATCTTTATTCTCACTATTTTTTTAATAATATGGATTTTGCATTTATTACTGAGGAAATAGCTAACAAAGAATATGTTCAAATTACTTTTATGGACAAACGAATAGTGTAAGGTAAGATTGGGACGTAAAAACTAGGAATGGCGAATAACTTATCACTTCAAACAACAGAAAAACCACAGTTTACCAAAGAAGTTACTACCTAGGCTATGTAACTGTATTTGTCAGGAACTATTTACTTTTACCTCCTCTCTGCTTTTACTGTAATAAAAGTTAAAATAATGAATGAACTGATACAACTGTGATTTGCATATAACTTGAAAATATGAACTTGACATGTCACTGAAGTTAGCTTCAGATTCAGATTCATTTCTGACCACAGATTTACATTTTTACAGTCGTCCAAATGAATATTGAATTAGTAAGTAATAATTAGAGAGAACAAAAATGTAGGGTATCGAAAACGTGTTTTTAGCTAAATTTTGATTAAAATTAGGTACTTCAATTGAAATAAATAATAGATAAAAGTACCTACCCTATTATTTATTATACCGGCACCCTTTCAAAAGTTAATAATATTTTCAAGATTTCACTTGTTTCCATGAAGAAATTTTGATGTGGAAGTGACAAGAAACATCTCATTGCCACGCTTGATTAATTGCAACCCCCAGTTAACTCTGCTAGTCCGGGAAAATTAGACTGAATAATAATACTAGGGATAATTATTAGTACACTGCTTTTAGATGTTTCAAAATAATTTAATATTTTTCTCTACATATGTTTCGGCTTGATGAGGCCTTTATCAAGAGTAGTATACTAAAATATAAGATGGTTATACACTACTAAACCGCCTGACGGTATTTTGTTTTTATTGCACTGTCAATTATGCAGGTGTTTAAAGAGCAGGTCAGTTGGTCGTTCGTATTTAAATCGTCTGTTTTTTGACTTTTGGATTTCTAGATTCTCCAAAAGGTCCTTTTTGTTTAAAAGTTTGACATTATTCGTATCTATAAAATGGTTATTTTCTATACAATGTTTTGCTAAGCCAGAGTTTTTAATATTACGTAAAATCGATTTTTTGTGTTCTTTAATCATAATATTTAAGTTTCGACCAGTTTGTCCTACGTATACAGCTTCACAGTCCACACAATTTATTTTGTAAACACCAGATTTGGATTGTTTGTCAATTTTGTCTTTATCGTTTATTAGTCTTCTCCCTAGATTATTCTTATTAACCTGAATTGTTTTACAGCCAAAATTATTTAATTTTTCTGAAACTTTATCTGTAATTTTCGGAATATAATCGATAACTTTAAACGGCTCCTTTTCTAATTCTAATGTAAGGTTATAAAATTGTTTAGTTAAAATGTTCCTCTGTTTTTCCGAGGTTTTTTCTTTATTAATTTGTCAATCAAAGCGATCTTATAACCGTTATCAATTGCAATCTGTTTGATAATGGATACTTCTTTTTGGAAACTCGCCGAGTCTAGGGGAACGTTGAAAAGTATTTGGATGAGACTATGCAAAGCGGAAAGTTTTACTTCCCAAGATTGGTTAGAGTCTTTATGAATTATTGCATCTGTCTGTTGTTGTTGGTTTCCTATATATATACAGTGTGTCCAAAGAAGTATGCAACATATGGGAAACTTTTTTATTATTGGTTTCTCAGAAAATTTTATTCTTGATAAAAGTTGGTGCTTGCTCTAAAACAGTAAATGAGTATTTCAAATTTTCCGTACTGCTTTTAGTGCAGGCGCAAATGTCATTTTTCCGAAATCGCATCAGGAGTAAAGTACCTTAATTTATAAAGATACAGCAAAATCTTATAAGAACAAGTTCTTCCAAATTAAAAAGGTAATCTAAATATGAAATTTGAGTTAAGTACATCAACTTTTAATTTTTCTTTATTTCTCTCGATTTTTTCTTAAACGTTACGTCACTGGAGAATGTTTTGTTCTTTTGTTATTAGTATACTTGCCAAGTAACTTCAAAATTTATTTAAGATAGAAATTAGTTACATAGTTGCATAATGTTGCAGTTTTTCCAGAGATAATAGACAGATTAGGTATCAGTGTGTTGCAAACACATTTAAACACTTTTGATTCAAAATTTTTTCCAGTTAAAATCATGAATAGACCCAACTCTTTTCATTTCATGCAAAACAACTAATAATTTATTTATCTTTTGCACCCGATGAGTAAAATATGCCCAAGTATCCTAAAAAGCCATATAAAATGTTTGGTCTTGAAGAGTAGGCCATGCATTTGGAATAAAAACAAATAAATAGCAATAATTTTACTTCGCTCTGACATATGAAATTAATTATTATTGAGTCAGTCATTTCAATTGTATTTTGTAATAATTATTGTGGACGATTATTTTGGACCAAAATTGTTTAAATGTGTTTGCAACACAATGATACCTAAACTGGCTTTTATCTCTGTAAAAACTGAAACATTATGCAACTATGTAATTAATGTATACTTTAAAAAAATTTGAAGTTGCTTGGCAAGTATACTAATAACAAAAGAACAAAGCATTCACCAATGGCCTAACGTTTGAGAAAAAAATCAGGAAAAAAAAGGGAAATTAAAAATTAATGTACTTAACTCAAATTTCATATTAAGATTACTTTTTTAATTTGGAAGAACTTTTCCTTATAAGATTTTGCTGTATCTTTATAAATTAAGGTACTTTACTCTTGACGCGATTTCGGAAAAATGACATTTGCGTCCGCACTAAAAGCAGTACGTAAAATTTGAAATACTCGTTTACTGTTTTAGGGCAAGCACCAACTTTTATGAAGAATAAAATTTTCTGAGAATCCAATAATAAAAAAGTTTCCCATATGTTGCATACTTTTTTGGACACACTGTATATCAAATTTAAGCAAATCTCTTGTGTTTGTAATCTTTATGTGCATTTATATGTTTCACTAAAATTTTTATGTGTAAGTGACAAGGACACGCTTGAGAAATTGCAACCCACAGTTAACTCTGATAGTCCGGGAAAATTAGACTGAACATTTGCAAAATTTATAAAAAAAATGTGCCTTTATTTGTTTCACTAAAATTTTGATGCGGAAGTGACAAGGTTCTTCTCATTCATTCGCACGTGTATGCTAACTCTGACAGTCCGGGAAAATTAGACTGAATATTTCAAACATATATAAAATGTGCTTTTATATGTTTCACTAAAATTTTGATGTGGAAATGAGAACGGTCATCTCATTCATACGTACGTGTAATTGCAACCTCCAGTTAAGTGTGATAGTCCAAGGAAATTAGACTGAATATTTGAAAAATATGTAAAAATGTGCATTAATATGTTTCACTAAAATTTTGACGTGGAAGTGACAAGGACCATCTCATTCATAAGCACGTGCAATTGCAGCCCTCCGGTAACTCTGATAGCCCGGGAAAATTAGACTGAATGTTTCAAAAATATATAAAGAATGTGCTTTAATAATATGTTTCACTAAAATTTTGATGTGGAACTGACAAGGGTCTTCTCATTCATACGCACGTGTAATTGCAACCAACTCTGATAATCTGGGAAAATTAGACTGAATATTTAAAAAATATATAAAAAATTTACTTTTATATGTTGCACTAAAATGTTAATGTGGAAGTGACAAGGAACATCTCCTTGATACGCTTGAGAAATTGCAACCCTCAGTTAACTCTGATAGTTCAGGAAAATTAGACTGAATATTTTTTAAATTTATAAAAAATGTGCCTCTATATGTTTCACTAAAATTTTGATCTGGAAGTGACAAGGGTCTCCTCATTCATACGCACATGTAATTGCAACCTTCAGTTAACTCTGATAGTCCGGGAAAATAAGATTGAATATTTCAAAAATATATAAAAAATGTGCTTTTATATATTTCACAAAAATTTTGAAGTGGAAGTGAGAAGGGTCAACTCGTTCATACGCACGTGTAATTGCAACCCCCAGTTAACTCTGATAGTCCGGGGAAATTTGACTGAAAATTTGAAAAATATGTAAAAAATGTGCTTTAATATGTATCACTAAAATTTTGATGTGGAACTGACAAGGAACATCTCCATGATACGCAGGTGTAATTGCGAAAATTAGACTGAATATTTGAAAATATATAAAAAATGTGCTTTTATATGTTTCACTAAAATTTTAGTATGGAAGTGACAAGGAACATCTCGTTGACCCGCTTGATAAATTGCAACCCCCAGTTAACTCTGATAGTCCGGGAAAATTAGACTGAATATTTTTTAAATTTATAAAAAATGTGCCCTTATATGTTTCACTAAAATTTTAATTTGGAAGTAACAAGGGTCCTCTCATTCTCACTCACGTTAAATTGCAACCCCCAGTTAACTCTGATAGCCCGGGAAAATTAGACTGAGTGTTTCAAAAATATATAAAAAATGTGCTTTTATATGTTTCGCTAAAATTTTGATGTGGAAGTGACAAGGGTCATATCATTCATACCCACGTGTAATTGCAACCCCCAGTTAACTCTGATAATCCAGGAAAATAAGACTGAATATTTTTAAAATATACAAAAAATGTGGTTTTATATGTTTCACTAAAAATTTGATGTGGAAGTGATAAGGGTCATCCCATTCATATGCACGTGTAATTGGAACCCTCAGTTAAGTCTGATTGTCCGAGAAAATTTGCCTAATATTTGAAAAGATATAAAACATGTGCTTTTATAT
>MU187486.1:12514-41428 GCA_016904865.1 Pissodes strobi | reverse complement strand
GCACATTTTTTATATATTTTTGAAATATTCAGTCTAATTTTCCCGGATTATCAGGGTTAACTGGGGGTTGCAATTACACGTGCGTATGAACGAAATGTCCTTTGTCACTTCCACATCAAAATTTTAGTGAAATATATAAAAGCACATTTTTTATATATTTTTAAAATATTCAGTCTAATTTTCTCGGACTATCAGAGTTAACTGGAGGTTGCAATTACACGTGCGTATGAATCAGATGACCCTTGTAACTCCAAATCAAATTTTTAGTGAAACATATAAAATTACATTTTTCATATATTTTTAAAATATATTATTTATTATATTAATTTTCCCGGACTATCAGAGTTAACTGGGGGTTGCAATTTCTCAAGCGTGTCAAGGAAATGTTCCTTGTCACTTCCACATCAAAATTTTAGTGAAACATATTAAAGCACATTTTTTATATATTTTTGAAATATTCAGTCTAATTTTCCCGGACTATCAAAGTTAACTGCGAGTTGCAATTTCTCAAGCGTATCAAAGAGATGTTTCTTGTCACTTCCGCATTAAAAAATTAGTGAAACATATAAAAACACATTTTTTATATTTTTTTGAAGTAGGTATTCGGTCTATTTTTCCCGGATTATCAGAGTTAAGTTGCAATTACACGTGCGTATGAATCAGATATTCTTTGTCATTTCTACATCAAAATTTTAGTGAAAGATATAAAAGCACATTTTTTATAAATTTTTGAAATATTCAGTCTAATTTTCCCGGACTATCAGAGTTAACTGGGGGTTGCAATTACACCTGCGTATCAATGAGATGTTCCTTGTCACTTCCACATAAAAAATTTAATGAAACATTTAAAAGCATATTTTTTATTTAATTTTTCATATATTCAGTCTAATTTTCCCGGACTAGCAGAGTTAACTGGGGGTTGCAATTAATCAAACGTGGCAATGAGATTGTTCCTTGACACTTCCACATCAAAATTTCTTCAGGGAAACAAGTGAAATTTCGAAAATATTATTAACTTTTGAAAGGGTGCCGGTATAATAAAGAATTGGGTAGGTACTATTTATTTCAAATGAAATACCTAATTTTAATCAAAATTTAACTAAAAACATGTTTTTGATACCCTACATTTTTGTTCTCTCTAATTACTTACTAAGTCAATATTCATTTGGACTACTGTAAAAATGTAAATATGGGGTCAGAAATGAATCTGAATCTAAAGTTAACTGCAGTGACATGAACTTGACCCCGCAAGGTTAAAAAAATTTCTTTGTTAGCTTTCATCTATAAATATTGAATAAAGAAAGCTGACCTAATGGTTTATTATTTAATTAGCTAATTCATAACACAAAAATTCATAAATAGCATGTTCGCATTGGAACGAGTTATTTAATGATATATAAGGTCAAATAACATTTGGTTGAGTACATGGTTCACTTTCACCACTTAAATTGAATAGAAAATTATATTCCTGTTACTTCAGCTAATCGGACGCTTTTTGACATTGTTAGTATGATGATAACTACAAAATTTTCTAGAAATTTTACTCACTTGCGAACACCTACGTGTATTGTGTGATTAATAAATGAAAATTTCCCTAGTTGGTAATATGACATACAATTTTTATATTTATATTAAAACTGATTAGTACAATGTTGGGATTATTTTTTTTATTGCGGTTAAGTAATTCCAAATGCTTTAAAAATCCCACTTAAATAAAGTGTGGCAAACTTATTTGGAACAGCGACGTTTGAGGAGCGAAGAGAGGAAAAATAGCTTGCAGCCAATCGCCATGATGCACTTTGTCACGAGGACGAGAGGAACTTGACGCACCTGTTGCCGGATGTATCGGGCAAATAGATATAAATGTCGCAAATTTATTTAAATTGATAATGTGTAAAATAGATTATGAATTAAAGTTGAAGTAATAGTAAAGTTCCAGTTTCCAGTTATTTTCAATAAGTTAATGAGTATATTAAATTATGTGTATCTAGATAATAGGTATAAATATTAATTCTCAAAAAATATTAAAGTTACTCGACAACATCGCCAATTTTTTGTCCGCATTCTTTCCGCTGTTCCAGTTATACTTGCCACACTTTACCTTCATTCCTCAGTGACAAATAAAGCACATATTATGTCAGTGATTCATAAAATAAAAATAATAATGCGACACCAGTTTATTTAGACCGGCAGCTCGTGACTCATTTTGTACAGTCTGCTTTTGATGGGGGGATATACTTACAGCCGTAAGCTATCGAAATATGCATTAAAATTTTCTGGCACCGCGTGTTGAAGCATTAATTTTAGTTTGCGAAAAAAAAAAATAGGTGCACCTTTATAAGCACACAACTGAAGTGAAACTTCTGAAAGAGATATTAGGAATTGAATTTGCATTTTTTTAAACTTTTTTTCCCGACTTGCCCCCGGTTTCCGCACTTTTTTTGCAATTTTGTCAACTTTTCTTTAAGTATTTTTTTCTCTATTTCGTTTTATAAGCCTTTTATTAACTTTCCGAACAATCTTTCCTTTTTTTCTATTATTTTTTTACCATATTTGGTTTTATAAAACTTTTATTAACTTTACGAACAATCTTTTGTTTTCGTTTTTTTTTTTTTTTTTTTTCTTATTTCGTTTTTTAATACTTTTATTATCTTTCCGAACATTTTTTAACGTTCTTTTCAATTTTTTCCCATTTTTTCAAAAATTGTTTGTTTTTTTTTCATAAAGCATTTTTTTTCTGCCCATTTTTGCCATCCCAGACCTAGTAGCTGAACTCCTTCGCCTGTTTTTTGCCGAAAACTGCGTTTCTAACTTTTTTTCTTATTTCGTTTAATAATACTACTTTTATTAACTTTCCCTCCAGGATCCTCATTTTACCACGGCTACATGTCCTGAAAATTTCAATCCTCTAGCTATACTGGAACATGCTTAATTAAAGGGGCGTTTCACTTTGATACGCGTTTCATTTTTTCTAATTTTACCCTCGCTAAAGAAGTTTCACTTCAAAAAATGGACTTTTGAAACCAGTCTTGGAACAACTTTTTACAGTCTGCCAACTAAATTAGCACAAACTAAGTTTGCCAAATCCGTCATAAGCTTATTGACACACGTTTTTCGCGAGTACAATAGCTACGCATGCTCGTCTAATCTTGTAAAAAAAATCGTGTCACTGGGAACAATTTTTTACAGTCTGCCAATTACAAACTAAGTTTGGGTTAGTTTGGGTTAGTAACGTAATAACCCTTGACAGACAATGAAAATTCCGAATTGTTGATTTTTTTTTATTGTCAGTATGGAAAATCTACCTTAAGCGCACGTGCCAGCTAACGCATACCGGTTTTCAAGAAATAAATCTCGAATTGGTAAACCTTGTGGTGTCTCCTGTAAAAGAGTTCTATAACAATTTTTTGTACGTGGTTGTAAAATATCGAAAAAATCGCTTTTAATGCATTATAGGAAATTTGGAGTCATCAGTTTCTGATGGATTTTATGGCAGATTTAGAAGTAAAATTTTACTTTGATCATATCGATGCTTATATGTAGGTTGTCATAAGTAAGTAGATATATTTGCCTGAAATTTCATTTAAAACGATTTAACCCGAGGAAATAGACCAGGATTGGAGAATTGGAAAAATTTTCGAGCGATAAGCAGAGTTATTTGCTGATTTTATGGGAGGTTTCAAAGTAAAATTTTACTTCAAATATCAAAGTTGCGATAAGTGATTTCAAAATTTTGAGACAAAAATACTGGTATTCATAGTACTAACACCGAACATGTGGTACTAATCTCGATTTGTTGAAGATTTCACTTTTGTCGTATGGTCTTAAGCGTCTCAGCGTGTTTTATGTATTTTTGCATATAACAATACTCAACGACCAAATTACATATATAAGACTTAATCGTCAAAGTTCAAGGCTTTTAGATCTAGTTGGGTTAGTTTAGGTTGTGCTCAAACATTGAAATAAAATGTACAATTTTCGTCAGATAATTCCATAATGGGCTAATGTAACACTTGCTTCCCCGTTATGGTATTGATTTAAAATTTTAGCACCAAGCACGTTACACCTAGCACCCAACTTACAAAGCTAGCACCACATCGCGCAGTGAATGACAGATCATTCTTACCGGGGGGGCTAACGTAACGCGAGCCCCCCCGTTTGTATATTTCCCTTAAAACTTTAGTTGCCTAACGGAGGGGTGGGACGGGTCCCTATTAGGTACTGTGCATTGCTAGGGCTGTTAGGTGAGAGCTTTGGTTTTCAGGGGGGCAATTTACTAATCGGTACTATCCTCTGGAGATCAAAGTCTGCCTGTGTTGGCTGCTGTGCAGCTTTATACACTAAAGGCATCCCCAATTGAATATTATTTCGAACTGTCAACAAGGTTAATCATAACAGTTTACACTTTAGATAATAATATTTTATATTTGAAATTCAATGTTAAGTTCAAACTGTCCACTGTTATATTAATTTTACTCAGTTTTTTCTCAATAATGACAGTCTCTAGATTTTTGAAATGATTTCCACTGCAAATTTTCATAGTATTTACCTTGTATATACATATTTATGCGTAGGTTGTAATATTATGTCTTCGCGTTATTTTTTGAATTAATATTTACGTTTTCTACTATTAAAATAAAATATAATAAATGGTATAGTCCAATAACGGGGTACTTTAACCTGGAAGCAAATCAGGTAGAAGATTTTTATTTTTTTATCTTGTATATATTGTCGAAAGTATGCCGAAACCAAGATTTCGACCTTCTGAACCCTTGGCGCAACTAACTGTAACCATAAAACCTCAAAATGTTGATACTTTTTCCGGATTTTCAGCTATAACTCTTTTTGTCTGTGTCCTAGCAAAAACTATCATATATACAATTTGAAAGATAATGAAACGCCAAACAACTTTCATATTAAAAGTTATTTCCTAAATTGAAAACTAAATCGTTATTCATTTATATTCTACTCATACAACTAAATAAATAAGTGAAGCAATGACATATGATCATGGAATTACAAAAAAGCATGGAAAATATATGAATCGGTCATTTGAGAAACAACATAAGTCACTGTTTGGCCGAAAACGAAATATTAGCAATTTCGTAATCTATACATGTAAACACCTATTCCAGCGAAAAATCACATAAGTCAGACTATCCGTTATTCGTTAATGTAGGGTACTATTATTAAAGAGTGTTGTGAGACATGTTAGAGGGGTATTTGGGAGTGTGGAGTTACGTCGAGCGGAGTACTATTATTAAAGAGCGTTGTGAGACATGTTAGAGGGGTATTTGGAAGAATGGTTACGTCGAGCGTAGTAGTTGTGTTCCTCTAAATATATCTTGTTTCTAACAAAACGTAGTTTAATTAATTTCTAACCACAACTACAACATAATTAGGCAAAAAAAATTAAAAGCGTCGTTAATTTGAGAAACAACATAAGTCATCGACATTCCAAATTTTTTTCCTGCTTCAAATGACAGTTTATAAAAAAATCCCTGTTAACACCTATTTGGATCATTACAGCAGATTGAAGGAAAAATCGGGAGTTATGTAGTTAACCAGAGACACATTCTATAATGTTTTATCTAGTTTCTGAAAATTTTGCACAAGCTGACTTATGTTGTTTCTCAAATGACCGATTCATATGGGAAACGTGTATGTGGTGTCTATCATAAGATGAATAACTTGAGGCAGTTTCTTTTAAATACAGTGGATAGAGTTTAAAAGAAGGTTAATAATTAAAAAGTTTATGATGGCACCTTGTACAAAATAAATGCTAACTTATCCGTCCTGTGGCACCAGGAAATCTGAAAATTAACAACATGGAAAAACGTTGCTATACAATTGGCTCTAAGTTTAAGAACTATGTTATTAAATAAATATGTTAAATGTTTAAATTTAAATATAGATATGTCCTGGAAAATTTCCTTAATCGGGGAGGTTAAGTGATATTGGGTTGTATTGGGAAATTTACTGCAAGTCAGGCAAAGTTAATCGTCGTTCAAGTTGTGCTGCCTCGAAAGAAAGACAGGGTAGGAGCCTTCCTAGGCTCAGCTAAAAGTATATTCCAAAACACACCTGAGGGTTACAGGACACAAAGAAACGTTGTTGGACATATCACACTGGTATGTAGAACATGGTACACAAGGGGGCTGATCCTACATGGACATGATGAGACAGAGACGGGACTAAGACCTTGAGTGGGGTCTTTTGGCCATATGACTTTTTGAGGTCTGCAAAGAATAGAAAAAAAATACCCCTAAGTAGAGTCTATAAACCTCATATTTTGGAAGAAATTATCCAGTTAAGTAAAACAGTTCAATCACCTGAATAATGAAAGATATCTCACCTATTGGTTATGTTGCGGCCTCTCAGATAAGTACATATTAAAAATTCACATTCCACTAGGAACACCTCAGGAAAAAGTTTTTTACATTCAGCACTCAAATTTAAACGTAAAAGAACTCGTTATTGTCCAAGATATTTTAATTAGAGTCACTGCGGCTACAGATCCACCACGTTACAACGAAAATTGTTAGAGAACATTATCTGAAATCGCCGGAGAACCTCTTCCTCTGGACGAGCGTGCTTTCCCATGGAAACTTCACAACCAAAGGAAGCCCCAAAAGCAATCCAGAATTGAACATTCCCCGTTTTTCAAGATTCGTGCCGATAACCCTACCTAAAAATTCTCTAGATGAAACATGAGATTTGTGTTATTCTATGCTGAAAATTTTGCACAATTACGAAAACACATTTAGAGTTTTCTTTAAGCCTAAGCCCTAAGTGAAAAATGGTATGCGCTCCCGAAGAAAATCATTTCACCCCAAACTCAATCAAAAAACTTAACATCCTTTATGTACATTTAGCACCCTTTTTTATAAAATGTTCACATTATAGTTAACGAAATTTTGCTACCTCAAAACAAATTCCCTCGAACTCGAACGTAATTAACTTCTTCTATGTCATTTTCTTATGTTTTTTTTACATCTATTTTAAAATGTTCTATACAATTTTGAGGGAAATCTTAAAAGTAGAACTCTCCCGAACGAACTGCAATGCTGTTGGAACAAAATGGCATAGAAAACCTTAAGTTTAGTTGACTTCGGGACAGAAATGTCTTTTCTTTGAGTGAGCATAACTTCATTAAGAAGTGTGTAAAATTTTAAAATAAATGTGCATAATGTCATTTGTATGTGAAACCTAACAAGATGTTGCACAGAAAGTTAACTTTAGTTGAGCTTGAGATGAGGAATTGTTTTTTTTCACAGTGTACAATTTCTTCGAAGAAAGTGTGCGTAAATTATACAAAATTACCTGCACAATTTTATGGTGCTGAAATATTTTTTGTTTCTCAAAGGATATTGTGCAAAACTTCAAATAATGTGTGCAAAAATTCGATGTATATATTTTGGGGGGCAAAGTTGGCTGGACCATTTAATAAAGATCACTAAACCTTGTCTTGTCAAGAAACTAATCAATAGATAGTAATCGTTGTTTATTGGTAAAGCGACAAGAGGAATTTCGATAATATTATCTGAAATCAATACCGTAGGAGGATTTCAATGAGTGTTGCCGAAAGACGCGATGAAAAAAGAAAAAAAAAGTTAATGTGATAAAACAAATAATTGCCATATTTCAAGATTTTCTATGTTCTTGGCTTCTGTTTGCTTGTAAAAAATTAGCAACCCGGTATGCTCAAAAGTTCTTCTACTGATGATTTTTAATTATATATTAACATCCCTAGCTTATCTTTATGCACTGGCGATAAAATTGTGAAAATTAATCAGATGCTTCTAAAGTGATTGTTTTAAATAAAAAAATTCTTTTGTCCCGGCAATCTAGAAAATCGGTAACCTTGAGCTGCCCAGCGGACTTTTTTTTGCTAAAAATCATGATAATTATCCAATTTAGAAGGGCTGAAATATTAGTTAGATTGACATGAGATTTACAAGTGAAATTGCACACCTCCATTTTCTAGACTTTGTAAATGGATGACCGAAAATATGTTTAAAAAGATCCTCTCCGCCAGATGCGAAACAGTTGCTCTGTTTTGCTTTTTGTTTTCGAAAAAAGTTTTTTCAGGATTCGAGACATTAGGAATTTGTAAAGTGCCAACTTCAGCTTTGAAAATTGCATGCATATACAATCTCGCCCAATGTTACAGTCACATAAACAATAAAATTTAATATTGTAACTATCTGTAACATAAGACGATAGTCTTTGACTTTTATTAAGAAACTGGGCAAAATATCAATTAAACGTGAACGACATTAGACCCACGGTTGCAGAGATAAGTCTGTCAGAGCCCACTCGCTTTTCCAATAAATGAATTCTAATGTACTGCGGTTTTACCATAGGTTCTCGTATTCATGGAGGAGGTTTCACTAATTTGCTCCTGAAGTGCGTGTAAAAACTAATGCACTCTTCAGAGGTCTTCAAAATTAAATGTAAAATGATCACTTTAATGTCGCCAATAACTTAAAGGGAAATGGACGGAGATGAAATCTATTTTCCTTGGTGTCTATACAATCGAAACAAATTGGTTCGAGATGAGACGACAGAGAGCTAGCTATATGGAAATAAGGTGAAAATTTGAACCTCGTCTCGTAGCGATGCTAAATTTTATAAGAATCATGATATGAATCATACATGTTAATAATTAACTAGCACTCACTTCGTCCTAGCATATCCATAAGAGAATCCTGGTTATTACTCCCTACACCACCTCTCTTTCCCAGGGTATCCAAAAGCATTAATTCTTGAGCTTGCTTCTCATTGGGCAACGTCCTAACACTATTTATCACTGATAACATAATCACTAGCACTAAGGGCACCAAGTTTAGATGATATTTTATATTATAACTTTGTGTGGATCTGGGGAAATTGTTTTTCAGTATTTGCCACATAGTTTTTGGATAATTTAAGCCAATAATTTAAAGTTATTATTCAGAACAAGTTAGGATTCTACCTGGATATAAAAAGCCGTTATTATATAATCTGCTAATATTAGTATTATTAAGCTTTATTCTTACTAATAAACGAAGCGTGCTTTTTCGTTCCCATTGGTAGGATGCGTATTTAAAATCTAATTACTAAGACTGAGAAAACATGAATAAAATTCAATGATAACGTCCATATTGTAATAAACGCATTATGAAATATGCATAACCGTTATAAACTTTTCCAGCTACTAATCAAATAGAGTGCACTCCTTGCTCTAGTTGTTTGGAAGTTATTTAAAGATATTACTCTGGTTCTTCAAAATATTATACAAGAAATTAAAAATCACAGTTTTTATTATTAATTTTCATAAACTTTATTAGACTTGCGAATTTGAAGAGATGGACGAAATTTCAATAAAGAATTTTTCAAGACCAAGCCAACCATAAAAATTTCAGTGCAACTTTTATTTTTATATTATGGTCACTACTTTGCACATTGATTAGTCACTTTAAACACTCGTTACTTTAATCAGGGCCTGCATGGCTCTAATGATTAAAATCACTGATTACCGTGACTAATCAGAGTTCAAAGTAGTGGTCCTAAAAGCTACTAATTTAAACTGATTAGCATTTTTTTCTTCTAAGGGCCGTTACTTTGAAATTTGATTAGTCAGTGAATCGAAAAATATCAGAAATCTATTAATTTCATACTTACATTGACACATTCAAGACACTTATTAATTTAACGATTAATTAAAGTGGCTAATCGAAGTTCAAAATAGTAGAGCTATTCGTCCACTGAATTCATTAGTGTTTTAAATGTTCCTATTGGTATTGCATTGACGCACGCTGAGTACTTTTAGCAGTTAATCTGGTTTTAGCCCTAAATTATTTGTTTGAATAATTTGACAGCAAATTAAGTTAGTGTGCTTATGAAAATGGTAATAACTGAACCTATTAGGAGAATTTTTTATTAGAGGCAAATAAGAAGACAAGTTATTGGTGATTTTCTATATACTGCTACCTATCTGCTCAATATAGTATGAACAAAAGTATTAAACGATTTTAGCTATAATTTTTCGGTAGTATTATTTTGGCTAGCAATGTAAGAATAAAAAATTATATCCATAAAGGAAAGTAGCTAGTCTTAAGTGACATAAATAGTTAAAAGTCAGATAAAAATATTAAATTTATCTTTAATTCAGTGTAGCTAAAATTCCTCTACTCCTTGGTAGTACATAATAATTTCGATAAAATGATCTTTTAGGATTATCTAACATAATACAATAAAATCTGTTAGCAATGCCAATTTAATACACTTAACCATTTTCAAATTTCGGAGTAAAAATACTGCAACTGGCTCATGGTTCAGCTTAGAAATAAAACAAACATGTTACAAAAGGGCTCAACAAAATTGTCTAGCTATAACTTGTAATATAAAAAAAAACGTGATATATACAAAAGAAAATCTCCCAGAATTTAATTATAGAAAGGGTCTAAATTGTGTAAAACTAGCTGAGCGTAATGCAAATATATTCTCAGCATAATTATTAATGACAATTTGATAGCACTAGCAACGTATATGAAATATAATTTAAAAAACATGGTTATTCAAAGCTTCTAAAGTTAGTCGAAATTTACCAAAAAAATTACGGAAAAATCACTTCTAATCCACCCCCACTGAACACACCACTAACTACACTACATTGCTCCCTACGGACGACTCACTACCGTCTGCTTTCCTACTGAAAATGAAACAACCGAAGAAGTTGAGGACTTTCCATCAAGAGTACCTTGACGGAAACCAAAACAAGTGAAGACGATTCGAGTGGCGTTTGTTATGGTTCGGTGGTTGGCGGCAAGTGAAAGCGGAGAATTTGTTTCTATATTTAGTATGTGGTTCGATGATTGAAGAAAAATTGGATTTTCAGTAATTAAAACGCACATAGTTTTTATGTGGTGTATGATTTCTAAAGTTGTTCTCATGCTGGTCAATATCAAACATATAACTACAACTACTCATCTTTTGGTGATACCAAAGTTCAATGCCAGTTTTTTTTTTAATAACCGTATTTAAAAAGATACCTTATTTTGATTGTTTTGTCAAAATTAAGACAAACGTGAACAATATTCGTTTTGAGTTGGCTTGAATTAACTTAGTACAATTATTTAGCGACAGTATAAAACGTTTTAAGTGGTACCAAAGTTTGTTTGAGATGTAAATTACTTAGACTGGTATCATTGACATATTTTCCCTCAAAAAAGTTCATGTTTTTAAAATTGATTCCGTATGTTACCAGTTTCTAGTTTGTAGTTTGTTATTGCTAGTAAGCCCGCGACACTATTATGGCTGTGATTCTATACATACTATTACGCTCAGCTGAGATGCTATAAATAACATCACTCTAACTCATATCGATTGGTTACTATGTTACGTTTCTTGTCAGGAGATGTTGCAGTAATTAGACACTGGTTGTACCTCTTTATAAACTGTATGTATATGTCTAGACTAGCAACACATTTTAACTTTGAACAGACTTTTAATTAAACCTTGCTGTCATTTTCATTTATCAAATAACTGAAGAAATCTATGCTCCAGTAAAGAGTCCGTCTGGCTATCCATAATTCCTTTAAATTTACTGTACTTTGACGTTGAATATTTAAATGAACGCAACAAAATTCATTTACACTTTATTATATAAGATATGGTATTCTATATTTTTATTAGTACCTATAAGTTATTTATTTTAAGTTTTCATACTTTTTGTACAGTATTTTGCTAACTTCTGAGTCAAATAATATTTGATATTTAACGGCTCCGCCATTTTGATCGGCACAAAGTAGGATAAGCTGTCTAATATACAAGTGATAAATTAGTTGCCATCAATGTATTATCCGACATTAATACTATGTCCGCCTACCAAACGGAATATGATTGTCGGACCGTAACTTATGCGAACAATAACCGAAGTCTTACCAACCAACGCAAATTTGTAATAACTGCTTCAAAAATATGCCGATATTTATGCAAACCTGGGAAAACATTTTCCATCAAGTTTGCACCTTGCTATAATGACAGGAACGTTGTAACTAGTTGTTTATTCAAAAGGGATGCAAGTAATCGTTTATGCTACAGAATACTGTTAGAAACCCGCTTACAATTTAATTAAATTACTTATTGTTTAATTCATAAATTTATGCTTCACATATATTTTTTAAAAAGATGTAAATTTTATAGTGTTTTTAAATACACCTTTGAATTTGCAACCTTGCAAAACATCCAGAATATATTATATATTTTTCCTTTTGCCTATCATTCTGACACATTTTACAATTTCTTCGAAACCAAGACTCAATTTGCAGTATACTACCAGAAAATCCCATTTCCTCCGCGAATACGGCTTTATAATATGTTGCCCCAAAGCAGCATGTTTGTGATTGATTTCTTGTCTTCTAAGATTCTTTTGATACAACAAATGTTTTTATTTTCTCTTAAATTGACATTTTAAAAGTCATATATTTAATATCGGGCTGAAACTTGAAAATTGTTGCTCTTTAATATAATAGATCCTTTATCAAGAATTGCTATAAGGACTCACAATCCTTTATCATTTGTAAGCTCTGTATAGTATTGAACAAGACTTATGAGTAAGCAGAATATTTACTTTATTCCGAAGGCAATTATAGAGAAGTTGTAATAGCTGCTGCATTCCATGAATTTTACTTTTTGACAGACCGCCTTGATCACTAAGTTATTAGGCCTAGATATTTTTACAATTTTGTAGTTGTCTCATTTACCTGATTATATAAATTAAATTTTTTCTAAGTTAAAGCTTTTCTTTACCTCTGCTTCACCTTTTTCAATGCAAACTAAAACTAGCCCAAAAGTAGATTTTGATTCATGTGTACTTTACCATTATCAGTCGTCTGTCATAGGCATACCACGGGACCTAAAAATGCAGAAATATTTAATTTTTGCTCCCGTCTTATTGTTTTCCTATAATTTCTCTAACCAGTGGCGTTTTTCCAGGTGAAGTAAGTCAAGGGCCCCTTTACCTAAAGAATTGGCAGAATAATATTTTTTTAAATTTAAAAATTAACAATATATCTTCCAATAATCAATAATATATTAATATTAATCATTAGTTCCTGGCATAGTGATAACATTATGTTTTACACCTAGGTAAGGTATAATAGGCGCTTCTCGTTGTTTGTTCACACTGCATCGGTAGTAATACAATTATTAAAGGTGAAAAACATGGCATTGCCTTGAAGTGCCCGTGGGACCGTTGGCTGAGAATAGGGGAAGACGCGCTAAATTATGGGCAAAATCGTGACACTAAAAGATG
The DNA here is from genome assembly GCA_016904865.1 of Pissodes strobi. Taxonomy (NCBI): domain Eukaryota; kingdom Metazoa; phylum Arthropoda; class Insecta; order Coleoptera; family Curculionidae; genus Pissodes; species Pissodes strobi. The sequence goes on along the minus strand of MU187486.1, from coordinate 28,128 downwards.
ACGGCGTATAGATGGCGCTACTAGAATGCGTGCGCGAGATCTGGCTTAAGATCGATCACAGTATTGGCATTTTGCGGAGCACACGAACGTGTTGTCTGAGGAGTTTTCGTAGCGTCTTAAAATCTTGCATTAACATTTCTTGTGATTTATCATAGACCTAGCCTTGTTTTGGTTGTAGTTAGTACTCGAACATTATGTTGACGTTCAAAATGAATGTTTGTGTTTATCGTGGATGCAATAATACAAGAAAAAACAAGAACAATATTGTAAGTTTTTTTAAGTTTATTATGTTGAGTTTAAATTTAAAACACAGTTTTTATTTAGAGTAATATTTGACTCTATTTTTATAAATACGTATTATAATTAATTCCGATCGGATAAAAAATAGTATGTGCAACTCGTAGGAAAAGCACATTCCTGGACTCCTGTGTTGCTGGCCTCGGCTGCCCCTCGTCCAAGAATTACCACAATCGTCCAGGAATGTTTCGCTTTTCCTACGAGTTGCACAATATACTATTTTTTTAATGGGACGTAGCATTATGAAACTTAAATAATATTTCTAGGAGTCAAAAAAATTTTTTTTTCACGTGAGACGTTTGCGCCTCTACAAGCGTATAAAAAAGTCACCTTTTTAGACAGTTGTACAAAATAGTTATTTATGCAACAAGTGCGTAAAGTTACCCTTTTGCAAGAGCCGCAAGGGAGTGTGCCAATCACATCAGTAAAAAAACAATTACGTATGAGTTACATACAATACTTTCTCTACTTCCTAGAAATAAACTACATCAAAATAAAACAATTTATCTCTCGCAGTAGTGCGTAAAAAAATATATATTTAGGCACTGGTGCTTAAAAAGTAATATTTTATATTTCGTATTTTACTTTATGCACTAGTGCATATAAGTTCGCACTGTGAAGCGCGTAAAGTTAGTTAGCACTTTGATGACTAGGGGCTTTTTGAATTAAGAATTCAAATCCGTTAACCATTTTCCTTCAATTGATAAGGGGCGCCATTTATGATGAATTCTGTGCTTTTAAAACCCCACAACTTTTTCGCGCCTACGCGTGTTTAACTTTTGGCAAAGAGAGTCTATTATCACACCGTTTTTAAACTTATATCGAGGTATTTGCTTTAAAGTATTTAATGCATCATCATAACATGGAATATCATATTACAACTAATGAGCCAAAAGGCAGCAGTCGGATTCTAACCTAAATGAAACAATTTGAAAGCAAATACCTTGAGTGGTTGCGTGCAGCGACAGCTATGAAGTATAACTTTTTTATCTACAAAAGGCGGCTGCAGTTAAAAGGATTTTTGTATACCTATGAAATTCCCATATAGTATGTTTCGGAAAATTGGTAACTAATCCAGTATTTACTGTGTTATAATTTGTCCCAATTTTATTTAATATGTACCGGGTGGCCAACTAAGAATGGCACTCGGCTATATCTGGAAAAGTAATTGTCGTAAAGACTTGCGGTAAGAAATTTATGAGTAAAGCTGCCAAGGGAAAATGTTGGAAATTATTTTTAAGTCTCCAAAATGGCCGCCAAGGGGCATAATAGCCATCTTAAATTTTAAAACCTGTTTTTTTTGTAAAATTTTCTTAAATTAAAGATAGTAGAATGCATTGCCATTTTAAAACAGGGATAAATTAAATTTCTTTTTGTAAAACACGTTTTGCTCTAGCCCGTAAAGGAAAGTGATGGAACGTGTTCGAACATTTTCGGAAATAAATGTCAATAACTTGAAAATGGCTGGACGGAACTTAAAAACTTATAGTCGTTGAAAATGGCTTTTTTTAAGCTATCAATCGTGCCTTGCGTCAGGTGATTGCGACTTATCACCTAGCCGCTAGAGCGCGTTTTCTGACATAACCGCAAATAAGTCAGATTTTAAAAAAATAAATAAATGCAACGATGCCACCAAAGACATTTAACCTGAAGAGACGGGACAAATGGTTCTTTGTTTTCCCCCAACATTGAGACACATTCTATGGTCGATAGATGTAGCGTTGCCAAATTTTAAGTTTACGAGTTACTGTACATACTTTTTTCATATTAAATTATAACACTAAATACTTATTTTCCCCATTTTTGATTCATCAAAAACCGGTTCTGAAGTTCTTACATGTCAATCTGGCAAGGCCGCTTCCCTTGGCTCCGCCTTGTTTTACCCCCAAAATATTTATAGTATGCACGTAGTAAAGTAACTGCACCAATAGATTGAGAGCATTAGAGGTCGACGACCGACGGCTCTTCCCCATTCGAAGTATACTAACTTGATAATAACGTTTCAAAACCAGTGAAGGCACTGCTGTAAATATGTTTATCTACTTTAATTATATTATATACCTACCTAATACGGCTACTTATTAATACAATAGCTTTATAGAAATACCCTAACAATTTACTGGTTTAGCAAATCTAAATAAACCAATTACAATTGCCAATACTCTAGATTTAATCTTTTGTTCTAGACATACCAGTTTATTTAGGAGATTTTTTTCAGTGATAGTAGCATTTATAATGAAATGAAAATATATTTTTAATAGGTATTTAACAGAAGAAAATAGTTATTAAGCTACTTTTTGAATATGTCATTAACCAGATATTTGTCATATTTATATGTTTTAAAATAAAATTCGTATGCTTCAGTTCCTTTTTATTTGTCTCAAAAATAATGATAAGCAATTTATTTTTAGGCTAGCAGTGGTATGATTTAATTTTTCGTTTAACCATTGAGAGCCGAGAAACCCTATGTGTCACAAAAACGTTTAAATCGGGATAAAATTGCGTATTTTTGGTATCTCATAAATTTCGTGTTCAAATTTGAAATTATTCAGGAAATAAGTTTTCGGAAATGTTATTTCATTATTAGCTGCTGAATAGTATATTATGCAATGACCATTCATTGCAAATGTAATTTGAATATACTTTTTTCTACGACTGCCCTGAAAATAGACAAAAACGCACTAACAACTGCTCTTGAAAAATGGGCATTTCAAACATCGTGTGAAAAGTATACTTTTCACACGATTATATAGGGCTTCACCGCCCAGGAGCTCCTTTTTGCAAAACTGTAGTAAATGGAACTCTTATACCAGGGGCCCCCTTTTAAGACTTAGGGCTCCATTTTAGGGCTTCGCCCCCGGGGGCTCCATTGCTAAATCTGTAAAAAATGGGACTCCCGAATCATAGGCCCCATTCTAGGGTTTCGCCCTCCCCCTGGGGCTTCATTTTAGGGCTTCGCCCTCGGAGCCTATTTTGCAAAATATTTGGAAAATAGGGACCCCACTCCGGTGGCCCCATTTTAGGACTGTGCCCCTAGTTATACTTTAGCGAGAATCTCTTACTCACGTAGCTTCTTTCATTAGGAATAAAATGTTCTGATATATCAATAATAAAAATGTTTCCCATATAACATGTAATTTTCTACCACACTCCCAGTGGGGCACCCTGTATGTAGCAGTCGTAGAAAAAGTATAGTGTGCTACACGTGCTGAAAAGACTTTTTACACTCATGAGACTTTATGACACTCGCTTACGGCTCGTGTCACCAAACTGTCTCATTCGTGTGAAAAGTCTTATTTTCAGCACTTGTTGCACAATATACTATTTCTATTTTGGTATCATAAAGAAGTACTTTCGATACGCAAAGTAGTGTCGAAAAGAAGCTCTTTTCGACACTATTTTTGATGACTGGTTGCTATGATATTAACAAAATTGTGCAATGTCAAAGCTCACTAGCAAAAATTTCGACACCGTTTTGAATGGGATTCCTAATAATATAGACGTCAAAAGTGACAAGATGGCCGCCCAAATTTTGATCGCGACTTGAATAAATTAATGTTTTTCATTAAAAAACGTGCAAAATAGCACTCTTCGCCCAGTTTTGTTTGGTATCAAATGGACGTTTTAAAGCCTGAATTTGTGCGACGCGTCGCGACGTGTAGCTTTTTTGTATTTCGTGAATGATTTCCTATAAATATTTTTTATAAACTTTATATCAATGTAACGATGGTCTTGCGGTGTGAGGTATGCAAAATCTCCAGCTATTATCATCCGAACCTGAGTTTCCGCAAGTAAGTAAAAGTAAATGAAACACAGTAGTACAGTGGGCACCATTTTGTCATGTGATTAATTAATATTTTATAATACTTACCTATGTATGTGATATTAATGGATAATCTGATATGTTTGCAGTCATTTACCAACCTCTATTAAATAATTTTTGAAGTGAATACTTCTTTGGTTTCATGGCAGTGGTTTTGCAAGGACACGGAAAAATTTCGTGTCACAGCAAAATAATTATTTTGTTAACCTTCAGAACCCATATCTAACCCAAACTAACTCAATCTAACCCACACACTATAAATAAAACATAAATATATTTTAAATAATACACCCGAATAAATACCATCATTTCAAATTAAACATATTCACTTTATTGAAATTATTATTATGATGGACTCACATTTTCAAAGTCTACGTCTATGAACTGTCCTTGCTTTCGTTCAGGCGGGGGCGGGCAATACTATATTTAGTAGTGGGGACGAAGTTTGACAAAAGTTTGTACACGATACATAAAAATATTAGGAGGCGGGACAATCGTTTTGTTGATATTTTTGCAAGTTTTCGGATTTTTATGAATGAGTTGTCGGGTCTCTTTAGGTTAAATGTTTTTGGATGCCACTATTTTAAAACAAAAGAGAGCCAAATGAGATCCTAATACGGTAGTGAAAACCGCATTTCGATATATCTCATCTAACCTAAAATATATGTAAAAGAAATCAGAACATGAAATAAAATCGGATTTTGGGACATTTTTTCGAAAGGAAGAACCGTTGTTATTTGTTATTGTCCTCATTTTAGCACAATATATAATAATTTACTGCTAAAATGCCAACATAATTTTTAAAATCTCAATAATAATTAACATTCAGTAAATATGAGTGAATTTTGCCGTTCTGTCCACACAAAATTCGAATTTTTTTTAAAGAAACCAAGTAGGCTAGCGGCAACAGTTAGGTATATTATCGTTGCATTGAAAATAAGCACGAAACAATGCATATCAAACACTTCTCTGGGTAGAAAATTTATTTTTTACAAATAAGACCAACAAAATATCGCATACCGGCTTATATCTCAAAAACTAGCCCGCTAGAGGGTGTAACAGCCATCACTGTAAAACTAAGATTTTCGTCGTATTTTGACTGATTAACAGGTATCGAAAGTATCTGGAGTTCAATTCTTACACATTTCCTGATTCTTTTTGTTCGCAGAACAAAGACTAATATTTGTTATATTTTTTAATTAAAATATTTGTTAAATAATAATATTTTTTGTCAATGGTCAAACCTACTTGAGTTAGTAAACGAATACCGTTAGCAGATATCATAAAGTCCGCGTGCATTCAATGATCAAAGTTCGAATTTCTTGAAGACCAAGCGGTTTATCGAGATCAAACAAGTAATACCTTTTTTCCTTAAAAATAACCAGTTTATTACATTTTTTATTCAAAATCGCGATAAAGTTTTAAAAACATCGATTCATCGTTGCCATCCCTAATTATCATTGCATTGAAACACTTCCACAGGTGGAAAATTAATTTTTTTTCAAAATACAGCCCCAAAAATATCTCATACACTAAAAATCTGCAATCTTAATCTGATTGACATTTAGTATCCAGTCACTCAGAGTATTGTACCATTCGTATGTACGGTCCAAGCTGGAATATGCATCCTTAATATGGAGCCCTTTCTATCAAGAATACATTAACGCTATTGAGAGCGTTCAGAGAAGGTTTTTGAAATATCTCGCTTTTAAAATGGATGGTACTTACCCTGCTCGTGGTATCGATCATACATTGTTGCTTGGTAGATTTGGATTTCCGTCACTTGCCCAAAGGCGAAATTATGTCTGTTTATTATTTTTATTTAAACTAGTTAGGGGTTTGGTAGACTCCGATTATCTGCGGAGTTGTTTATTTTTCCGTGTTCCTCCTATTGCTACAAGATCCAGGACCTTATTCTACCTGCCATCAGCATCAAATAATCTAATGCTAAGAGAACCCATATATAAAATGTGTGCCCAGTACAACAATATTGTTGCCAACCTCGATATTTTTCATATGTCATTAAGTCAGTTCTCGTATCAACTTAAAAAACTTATTTTTATATAACTTGTGATTTGAATTTGTATTATACAATTTATTATAACTATGAACTAACACAATGTGTTAATTATTGTTACCTATTCACTAATTTGTATTTTTCACTTATATTTGTACATTATTGTCTTATAAATGGATTTCCTGTTAGACAGAAATGCTTAAATAAATAAATAAATAAATAAATTATAATTTTTGCGATTTAGTTTTCTAAAGCATAGGTACTGCTTTCTTTAATAGTTCGAATTTTGTGTGGACACAAGGGCAATCAATATTCATATTGAATGAATATTAATTATTATTGAGATTTTAAATATTATGTTGGTATTTTAGCAGTAAAATAATATATATTGTGGTAAAATAACGATAATTACAATTTAATAGCAACGGATCTACTGACAAACTATCCCAAAATCCGATTTTTTTTTTAGTTTTGATTTATTTACTTACGTTTTCGGTTAGGTAAGGGATATCGAGATGCGGTTTTCACTGACGTATAACCTGTTTTAAAATTTAAGATGGCTATTACGTCCCCTAACGGTCATTTTGGAACCCTAAAAATAATTTCCAATACATAGTAATATTTTTAAATCCATTTATAAATTATTGCTAAACGAAATCAATATAAATATTATTAATTTATGTCCAGAACATATCGAAAAATTATTAAAAATTGTAACAAAAACAATGCTTTACAAACAAACGAAATGGGAGTGTCTGAAAAATTCAGTTGCAATATACGTAACACCAAAGATGCTCAAAATAAACCACATAGAAAAATTAGAATTTTATCAAACCAATGATTTTTTCTAAATTATTTTCATTATTATTTGCAAGCAGCGTGTGCGCTAAAATTTTGCTATTATTAAAATCAAGAAGTCTCCTGAAAAATTAAACTGATTATTTGTTTTACTGTAAATTATAGAACAGTGAAAAAAAATCGATACATATTTTTTAATTTCCACTAAAGATGATTATTACGAGAGCTATGCCAGTTTTTAGTTTTGTATATATAGATATAATCGTTGACTGATTCTCAGCCAACGAAACAATATACTAAGCATGGTGCGACGTAACAATTCATATACATGGTGACGTCATAAGCATATTTCATGGTGTTGTATCTGCCTCATTTTTCGAACTATGAAAAAAATAAAATCTTGATGGGCTATCAAAATTAGCAATAAAAATTTTAATGAAACTTCCTCATTGTGGTATTCGCTTGACCACTAATTCCGACACGTTGACAACCACTAGGTATTCGATTATTCGCCAAACAATGAAACCTTGGAATGGCCTCCAGAAAGAGCAGACTATTCTACGCGATTCTCGAATCGCATAGACGTCCCAGGCGACCACTGATAAATTTTAGGGATTTAGCTGGATAAAAAAGTCAAAACTGAAACATGCTTTACCATAAAGTAGTTATCCTCCAAATCCACATAATGCTAAGAAACCCTCAGTTACTTACGCTATGCTTAGGTAAATCAATCATCAACTTAGTTGACTATGTTTATTTATAAAATTTGGTAAAGCCTTTATACATAATATTATTTTACTAGTTTAGTTTTGTATTCTTGCATTATTTTATATACACTATCACATTTCACGTGATGTCTCACGTTTCACTTTATATTTTAGGTATTAACCTTCTGCTTAATATTTATTTATTCCAATAAAAATGTAAGTTGTTTTACAATGCTATCATGTTTTATTTATTTGGCACAACTTTATCTCTCCATGCTTCTCAATTTCAACCTTAACAAATTATAACTTATAAAACATTTTTGCTTTCGAGCGACGGTAAGTGAGAAATAAGTATTGTAGTCAACCAAAAATTCGGCTGCCAGCAAAAACTTAAATAATAAACAAATTCATATAAGTACATGTCAATTTATCTTATTAGAATTATATTTAGTTTACTTACACGGAATGTTCATTCTAATGGCGTAATAATATATTAAATTATTCAGTAAAATATAACATCTTTATAAGTAAATATCGTTAAAATCCTTGGTCTTATCATAATTTTATCGGTCAATGCGAAAACTCCATACGTGCGAAAACTATTTCTTGTGAACATCCGTTGGCCGTTGCCCGAGTATCTCAAAGCGCCACGCAACTGGATCTAATAAATGAATCAAGAATGGTATGAATTCCTTTCGCATTTCCAGGCATATGCCGCGAGGTCGCACCACCAATCAGTGGGTGAGACGTAAGGGTATCGAAAAGGAAGGTGTCACGTTTCTAGGCACGGCATTTGCGCGTCTTCCCCTATTATCAGTCAACGGTGGGACGTTTATTCCACTCTTCTGAGTGGACTTATTACTAACACTTTCCCTAGTTTTAACCCATTATCCGTCACTGCCTCCTACGCATTTTACAAGCCCCGTAGTATGTGTATGTCATAAATTTGTCAATAATAAAGCAAGTACGAATTTTATTAAACATTAAATTTCTAATGGAACACAAACGATTTAGCATTTTCTCGCAAAAAGTGATTAATTTGATTCAGGTGGTGTGTCAATAAATAAATGGAATGTAGCAGCATAAAATCTTGGTTGAACTTGGTTGTATTTGCGGTGCTTCATTAATACCCCTGTATAGTTGCCGTCGAAAAATAATGGTAATTCTCTGTCACAAAATTTAACCAGAAGAATGATCCTTTCGAAAGTCTAAAAGGGTATTTCAGTGGCGTTTAATTTGACGGTGTAAATATGCCTCAAATCATACAATCTTTTAGACCGTACCGTTTAATCTGTGAAGCACCTTACAACAGGTGCGTTTTTGAAATCGTTTGCCATTGCTCTCGCACTATATAAAATCTCACCATACGACTGCGAGTGAAGAATGGCTCAAAGGATTGCTCTAATTGACAGAATAGTATATGTAAACGTACCGCTATTTAGATAATACGATTGATAACGATTGTTTTGCTTCGCGTTGCCGTTAAGAATTAATGCAAGAACATTTCTAAATTGGCCATTTAAAATTAAAATGCAACTTACATGAGCCACTGATCTTTCACCTTTCATTCGTGTTTGATATGGAGCCTTCACCCCATTTAAACAGAAACGCGTACCTGAGATGTCATACGATATCGCGTCGGTAATAATCCAATTATATATTAAATAAAATAATATAGAATTCTTGAAAGTGTAAGGCTTTTTAGAAATTCCTATCTTACAGATTTTAATTAGTTGCCTTTATTCAGCATTTCTTTAAATATTTTAAAATCAGATCAATATCAAGTTACGAAATGTATTTTTGACTGCATCTCCTATAATTATGTTCATTGATGTTTCTTCTGTGTTACTCGCGTTGATTAAATTTTTTTGATTCTGATCTTTTCTGCAATGTATTTTTATATCTTTTAGTATGTCCTGATGACGAGAAAACTTTTTCTCGAAAGCTTGACTAAATAATAAAGTTTATTAATTGGCCGTTCCTTCCTGCATCCCCAAAAACGTTTTGCTTTTTTCTAACTATTCAGTCACGGATACACCTATTACAATTTAATTTAATATCATGAAATTAACATTGTTTTTGTATATATTATTTGAATCCATCACAAAACGTTAAGAATATTTACTCCATTTCTTTTTGCAACCACATTGTAAAGCGACAATTTAAAATTCATGAATATGACAATTTTTCATTATTAAACTTCAATTAGGCATATTTAAAAAAGAGACGTAATTTGTAATATACAGTTGTAACATTTACAACTGACAGTGAAAGTTTGTTAATTTGCGAAGTGCACTGTTTGAATTATCTACCGCAATTAGACTTTCACTTTTGCTTCAGATATTTATTTACATTTCGATGTGATTTTGACATTCAAAAAATACTCGGCGATTTTTTTTTCAGTTCCCTTTTGATAATATGGTTCATAGTACCACCCACTAAAAAAAATATTGAGAATAATAAGGCCCTAAATTAAATTTATTAAGGATGGGTATTTATTTTCGGCATGGTTTTTATTGATCTTGAATTTTAACTATTCAATGCAGATCGAGCAGATATATTGGCCTCTGGCAACAAATCTAATTATTTTACAGTTTACAGTGTGTTTAAGATCCCCCAATTTGAAAAAAAAAACAATTTTGGTGACACACATAACTAAAATATGAGATACAATTATTTGATCAGAAGATTAATCAAATGGCGATTAAAATATTTTTGTAAGCAAAATGAATGAACCAGCAGTCAAATAAATGAATGAGCAGCAAATTGGATGAACGAGCTGCAAAATGGAGGAACGAGCAGCAAAACAGATAGGATAGCAGCCAAGATGAAATTTAAAGAGTGAAATCTTATATCATATAACAAGTCTTAAATCCAGTAATTTTTAAACGAGGAGGTTTGTAGCACAAGACGCCTGCCTTATTTCGCGTAAGCCTGGGCCAAATCAATTTAATTGGTTTGGGTTATCTCAGGTTAGTTTCGTTTTATTTAAGTCAGTAAGAGCTTGCATTAAAAATGGCGCGAAGCACAAGCTTAAGTCACGCAGGCCTGGGCGGAATCATTTCGACTAGTTTGGGATAGTTTTGGTTCGTTTAAGCTAGTACGAGCTTGTGCGAAGAAAGGCTTGAGCAAAGTGTAAGCCGTACTTCGCGCAGGCCTCAGCAAAAACATTTCCATTATCTTCGTGAGTTTGGAATAATTTCGGTTCGTTTGAGGTTTGAGGCAGTACGCTTACTCTTCTCTAACTTTTACGCTCGATTATTCTTTTTGCAACCAAAACATTAAATACTTTGCTTATTCATTAAATAAATTTGCTGATCTAGTTTTGCTGCTCGATTATTTTTTTGAAGCTAAAATGTTGAATATTTTGTTTCCCCATTCAATAATAACCCTAAAATATTACTTTTAAAAGTCAATTGTTTACATAGCATACTAAAAGAGCGACGCAAAGGCGTGCTACTTTGATTAAAATGTATAAACCACGCTGGATGAATTGAATTATTCCCTGTTCAAAAGGACTCAGTCTGCAAAGTTATATAGGGCGGCATTTTTTTAAAGCATTATAAAATTACCGAAACTTTTGTATAGTGCGCATAAGAATACCTTTCTTCTTATAATTTATAGCAATATCCGTCGATTACCCGTCTAAAAATGTTTAAAAAAGTGTTAACAAGCTAGGAGCTCAGTGCTATGTCCACGTCCACCGTTTGGGTTAGGTTTAGTAAAATCCTAACGCCTAGTGAGGTTCACTGTTTTTTATTATTGGATCAATTTGGCATATTCATCAAACCCTTTCGGCCATGATTTGACTGACAAACGTGTCTGCATGTACCCCGAATAGAGCACTTCGGTTACGATTTAATTGATGATAGATGAATGGCGAACTTTACGAGGACTTAACGGTCCCATCCTACTCTATCAGATTCTCACCTTGAAAGCTGTCAATGATCCCAGATAATTTAAGCACATGCCAATGTGACATTTGACATGTAGGTACCATCATAGAAAAGTGATTTATATATACACGAAATAGAACACTCACTTCTGTTGTATCTGCCAGTGGCTTTTGCGACTGTGCTGCCATAGCGGTGTAGTCATTGAACTAATCTTTGGCGGGCCGTTCAAATGATGTCTGGTTTGAAATTTTAATTATTTTGAAATAGAGCGATGCTCCGAAACTTTCTGAATTTGCTATTTTGAGTAACTATCATTCCAAAACTTCATTTTTGGAAGAAATTGTGCAAAATCTGTCAAAAAAATACTTATTAAGTTTTGGAATGGAGTTATTGAATAATAGCAATTTCAGCAAGATTCGGAATAATGCGCAAATGTTTACTATTTAGCAAATATTTGATAACCAGGCATATTGGTGATAAATAAAACAATATATCAATGTAGGTAAATAATATGCATATTTATTAATTATTTATTTATTACTGATTTATTAATGATGTTAATAAAATCTGTTTTTATTTAATGCTTAAGTCACAAAATTAAATATTCTGCTATGATATATTGATATACTTAACTACGGCCGGTTGCATCAATATATTTCATAAAAATTCTAATTGGACTTTGTCCCGATGCATGGCATGGCGGAATTTGGAAATAATTATTGGTCTGAGATGCGGATGACTTTCCACAAAGGGGAGTTTTGATCTGCTATACCTTTTTCGTAACATTGCCAGCCTTTAACTTGGAATTTTGGCGCATGTCAAGGATTAAAAAAAAACAGACTTCACTACGTACAAGGCGAGACGGAAGGAATCGAACAAACTACAGAAGTAGGTACACATATGATATTTTCGGCTGAGGAAAAATGTGATGAAAGTTGTTTATTTTCCAATGATCATAGAAAAAGTACTTTACGTATAATTTTTTAAATAGTGACAATATTATTTCTAAAAATTGATAACAAATAAAGTATTGTTAATGGGTGTACTATCGCGGGGTAAAAAAAAACTGGGACAAACAAGTAAGCACTCCTAAAAATATCTTACACTATATGGAGAACTAGCATAGATATTCATTGTTGCTGGTATCAAAAAAGTGTAAAACATTATAATTCTAGGAGAGTAGATTATTTTTGTTGTCATGCTGGGCATACACATTGGGCCAAGTTTGGCAAACCTCGGCCAACACGAATGTGTCAATGTGTGTGTGATCTGTTTGTCGGGGTTGGTCGCTGCTTGGCAAAGTTTGCCAGTGTTCGCTTCGTTGTCGGTAAATCGCAACAAGTCAAGGGATTCGAGCATGTATTTGGTGCCGCCACAAACATTTTGGCAATACGTCCATTGTGTGGTTGCCATAATTGTACACAAACGATTCGAAAAATGTTTCGAAACATGTTTCGGCGAATATATTGGCCAATCATATGTTTTCTGAGAACCACTTCTCAACCACTACAACTTTCCTATTTACATATTTTTTCTACACAGTGGCACAAAAAAGTTAAGGGAGGGTGGAAAAATGTAAAAAAATGTCCTTGCGGATGATAAAAGCATCAGAGTTTTCTTAAAACAGTAAAATTATTGTTGATAATTTGTAAGCAGCGTATAGCTTGAAAAACAATCAAAATCGGGTAAGAACATGAAAGTTTTTACATTAGCTGCATGTGTATATACTTTTCTAGTTTGATATTCTCGACCCAACTGACCGTATAATAAATTAAATTAAAAAAAAAAAAACGACCTAAATTTAGTTATAATAATAATAGTACAAAATACTGTAGAAATTAAAGAAAATATTACTTCTAACGCTTTTTAAACTTTTTGAATTTTTGGTAGCGATTTCTTGCCAAAGTACGCACATAGCCAAAATTTTGTGTTTTCAAGTTTTCATCTTTTCCTTTAAGGGATCTATTAATATTATTAACCCATACAAAAATATAAAATTTAGTTAGTAAATTGGCAAAAAATAAATATGGCCAAAGTATAATTTTTGAAATGCCCGTGATGCAGGGTGCTTCAAAGGGATAAATCATCAAAATTACCCTGTAGCTCAGATACTCAGAAAAATAGAGCATATCTAGTGGTGGTAACTTTAGTTTTATAAAAAATTTGCACAGTGTCTCAAAAAATAACCGAGATACTCTGCAGTGTTGAAAAGCGGCCACTCTGTACAAATGACGAATTTTTAGTATTTTAGTGATGGCGATTGCATGTATACACGGAGCTACAAATTCCAGGCTAAGTATGGGAATCTCGTAAAACGTAATAGATAAAAGGTCGGTTAAATGGGGGCAAAGTTTCGGTTTTTTTCGGGAACTTCGAATGTAGTTCGAACTTTTAAAACGGCAATTTGTTATGCATCAAAATGCAACTTTTAACCAACCCTCTATCTATTACGGTTTACAAGATTCCCATACTTAGCATAATAATAAATATATATTAAAATATATAAAAATGTAAACTAGAAAATATTATAATATAAATGACAATATTTAGAAAACCTTAAATTAAACTATTCTGTATATAAAAGAAATGTTACTGGCAATTAATTAGAATTTTACACCAGGTTTTTTTATAAAATATTATGTACCTGGCAAATGAGATGGTACTGGAACAGGAGAGTTATCATCCCTAATCATTCTCGTTGTCGTTATTATTTCACTGTTTTCATCATTGTTAATTATTATAGATGCGACATTTTCATTTGCAGGCTGTATCCATGAGTAAAATTAATTGGTTAGTGTACACTGTAAAAAGTGACTGTAAGTTTCAGTAAAATTACCATTATAACTATGCAATTTTTACTTCCTATTTGGTGCAAAATATGAAATAACTAGTTTATTCAAGTAAATTTACAGCTGGTGTGTAATATGTTTTAACAATACATTATTTTAGGTTTAATTACACAAATATACACTATATTCCACACGTTTGTGCAATTGAATGTAATATTATTTAAGGTCAATTAAAATTATGTAAAAGAATGTAAACGTATGGATAAAAAGTAAAATATATTATTTTTACATGGTACACTATGGAAAGATTGCCTTAGTGGTATTTTGCGCGCGCAGTCCATCTTCCCCTGAGCATCGATCATTGGATCGGGTAACGGGTGAACAGAACAGACGTGATGCGTGCCTTTATACGGCATTCTGTGGCCAAAAAGCGGAGAAATTTTGTGATTTTTTGTATTGTATGTGTAGTTCCACTTGCTTGTGACTTGCCATTTTTATCGAGAGGTACTTTTTCGTTTATGTTGAAAGTACTGTACAAAATATGAAACCTATTTTACTGTAGGTGTCGCCATTATACTGTGGGTAGGTGATGCTTGTAAACCTTTTCCACTGTAGGATTGTCAATAAGGTAGCCGTACTTTTATGCCAAACGAGGAGGAGCCCTTTGCTTTGCTCTAAAGTTATGACATATTATAGCCTCTGTAATCTATTTTTTATATTTTAAGTATTAGAGTTTTCAGTTTTTCTACAGCAGTTTTTATTAAACACTTAATATATTCACAATTTGTTTTTCTATCCTTACCGTTACTTTTACGTTTAATATGTTTGTCGTACAAAAGAGAACTATATTGTTATAAGGTTAGGATGGTAGTAGGTACAGTGTTATTTATACATTATTTTAGAATGTGTCTGTATCGGAAACCCACTTTTCACATAAAAACGAAATGTACAGTTTAAAATGTTGTGCTGCGTATAAATCATGGTGTTGCATATTAATATGAACGATTGATTCCATTTCGACACGCAAAGGAGGAAAAGTTTCTCTTTCCGACACTACCTTTGTTGACTGGTTGCTATGATATTAACAATATTATTTAATGTCAAGGCCAACTAACAAAAATTGCGACACCGCTTTGAATGGGATTCATACATATATCAAGATGTAGATTTACATTGATTTACATAAAAGAATATGCACAATAATGTAATAAAAAGTAAGTTTAAATATAACAAAACGTAGATTTACATAAAATTACATATAAGGCAATGTAATAAGAAGTAAGTTTA
>MU187486.1:0-12504 GCA_016904865.1 Pissodes strobi | reverse complement strand
ATTTACATAAAATTACATATAAGGCAATGTAATAAGAAGTAAGTTTACTTAAACCAAAACGTAGATTTACATTAATGTTCCTAAAAGAACATATTAGATAGTGTAAAAACTTCTGCATTTTTACGTAAATGATTTGAATAAGAATGTAAATTCACACAGTATATCAAGGAAATTTTTACACAACCAGTCAAGTAAAATATACTTGTCTTGTAGTTTATGGTAATTTTACATGAAGATCCAAGGCAACCCGTTGCCAACGATTGAGTATGTATTTTTACATAAATACTTTTTACTGTGTAGATTCTTCTCCATGAATTCCTAAAAGCAATACAATAAGTAAACCTGAAATGCTTACATGATTTATCCTCTTGTAACCTTGTAACCTCTATCATCAGATATACCGTATATCATTATTCTAGTTAGACGTAAACTTACCAGATAGCCCAATTGTAGGTAAACTTCCTGCTTTCAAAGGCGCTTTGGGTAGAAATTTATTAATAAAAAAGGTGCAAAATGATTTGCACATATTCTATAATTCTTATATACTTGTTCTCGAGGAAGCTGCTTCAATTTCTCATTCCCTATTCGCGAAATCCAGATCGTAAATATCTGTAACAGGTAAATATTATTTAAAATGGTGAAATGCCAATATTGAATAGAGTTTATACCTCCATGGGTTAAACAGTAGGCTGCAGAGTGGTTTTAAAAGTGAGTCAAGGATTTCAAAGAGTAAGTAATAAGAAATACGAATAACATTGATAACACAGGAATGTGAAATACTGACCTTTCACAATACCTACTGCTAAAATTACTAATCTGTAATATCGAGTTGACCAAATCTAATGTTTATTTAAAATAAATTAATTTTAATAAATTAGATTTTTTTATATCATAACTTAACTAAAATCTGCATATGGATACTTTTCCATTAGGAAATATATCCAAATGCAATTAATAAATTGTTTTGCAGGAGGCCGGTCCAGAAAATCCTATTAATAAAATGGTGTTATTAGTTTTATCGAAAAATGCCTAATTAATGGATTTTTTTTTGTAGTTTAGAATATCGGAAATCTGTTATGGAGATGAAAATTAGATAATTCTATTTGGCTAGTAATTTGCTCTTTAAACATGTACAATGTGTTTCGCCGAAATTCTTTAAATGGAAAATCTTTAAATTGACATATTATGTTTTAATAGATTTTGCGTTTTGTTAGTTTGGGTTAATTTTGGTTAGGTATTATGTGGGGTTGATCAAGCGCGTAGCACGCTTGTCTCATTGCGCTTGTTTGCTTAATTAAAGTTAGTTTTGATTATTTTTACTTAGTTTGGATGAGTAAGGAGCTTTTTGGTTTTGGTTAGATTTGGGTTTGGGATAGTGAAGACACAAGCACACGATAGCGCGCTTGTGTTTTTACTCTGGTTAATTATGGTTAGAGAGATAGCCAATAATTTTTTTCTAATGAATTTCCGCTTTTTTAAACATTTAAATTTTTTTCTGAAAATGATAATGATGTATTTGCGGCGAAAAATTTTGATTGCTCTGCGGTGAAAGAGGTACTCCAATGCCAAAAAAAAATTAATTTGTTGCTAACGGATTTCCGCTAAACGAAAATTGACCCAAATTAAAGATAATGCATCGATTAGTTACCTACTTTGAAAAACAATAATTAAAATTCGAGCAACATGGTATCAAAGCATAAAAATGGAATTTTAATATAAAAAAAATAAAAAGGGCTTTAAATGTTTTCCAATGCAGACTAAAATAAGGTAATTTTGTTATATGACGTCTTTAACTTCAAACACAGGCTTATTGTGAAATTGGATTTTTTGCATCCACACTTGCCTAGCCTATACTCTATTGGGACTCTTATCTGTTTTTTTTATCAATTTAGATTTTATAGAGTAGTTAAGCTAATTTTGCATGCATAAAAGGTAATTAATTACATCACAAAAGTGGTCTGTGGTAGGACTGATAGGTACTTACCGATTCATCAAAATATGGAAATCTTAACATCATACAACTCTTATTTGAGTTCTTACAGGAAGGAACACAACAATAAAACATATTTCACCACTCAAAAAAAAACTCAACACGATAAATACAATAATAATTTGACATGGCTGACATGACTTAAAACTTTTGTGACGGACGCTTGACGTCGGGACGTCGAAAAACGGCGATGCAAGCGCATAGCGGTGTAGTCATGAATTAAAACAAAAAATGGAGGGGATATATACAGTGAAAGTTCTATTTCGTGTATATATAAATCACTTTTTTCTTCAAACGTCAGTAAATCCGTCATTACTCGACTGTGTGGGCGGCCGTGAAGTTTCGTTTTTCCTCCGCCGGAGCTTTACTTTTCACTTTTCCGCCGGCGGAGGTAAAAATGTTGTCATAGCAACATAGATACAATACAAACAGACAACAAAATAAGCGTCAACAACTCAAGATTTATTAAACTACAATTTGTATTTATCACTCAATTTGTGACTGCATTTCTAAAAATCACTAACTTGGGAACAAATTGGTTATTATTTAATCGAACTTACTCAATAACTGCTTATCAATACGGAATTAAAACGCAATCGGAGACGCAATCTTAAAAAAATAATTATTGTTGACAGTGTCCACTGACAGCTTGATGTTACATTATATTCACCGACACCGGTCTAAGCAAGGCCACCTACGACCGTGGTCTAAGCCGCCTTGCGAACCCATTTATCTTTAATAATAATAAGATATTATTACTATTAAAAAGAGATGTTTTTGCATTAATTTGTCGACATTTGAAGAAAAAACAGCATATTTTATTTGGAGGAAAAGTTACTTTTCCTCCATATAAAATAATATTCTATTCTATGGGTACCATGTTAAGAAAAAGTTACGGCTGTCAAAGGCTTGATGAAAAGCAAAACTTTATGTCTTTAAATGTTCTCGAGATTAATTTTTGTAAGGGGCTACACAAACTCGAAAAAAATAAGACATTTTTTCGAAGAAATAAAATTTTTTGGCCAGTTTAAATCGAGCAAAAAAAATGCTGTTCTGATTTTTAAATAAATTAAAAAACAGCTTGATAGGTTTAATTTTATTTCTTTAATTTTCAACTCAATTACCTTTATCCTATGTCAATATCTTTTTCCGGATAAGTCAAAGGTTTCGCGACTGTACCTTAAATCTCAGTGGAATCATCTATAGGGTACAAAAAATATAAACAACTTTTAATAGAGAACCGTTTCTCGTTTTCAACGAAAACCGTCTCGTTTTTTTTCGAAGTTACGTTATGGACCTAGGATAGGTCAAAGTTAAAAGGTGGTCGTTGCTATGGAGAGCTGTCATTTTTTTCTCGGATGATATATGCCAAATGTAAAGTTGACGTGTCAAGATCATGTAAGACTAATTTGATGTCTGTTACAAAAAAATACAGCTATAAACGTTAAATCAAATATATCAATCAAAATATATTTGAGAATAAAGCAGCATCGAAAAATACAACCTTTAGTCAGAGTACAAATAATATCGAGTAGACCCACTCAGCAAACATCGTTTGATATTTTTGCATCAAACGCAAAAGCCGCAGCACGGTAAAAAAAATTCTACCTGCAGCAGCGAGCAGTCTGTGAGGAGTGATTCAAAAAGTATTCGCTGATGCGTTTTCCTCGGTTATTATGAGACAACGCGACGCATAAGTACACAATCTCAGGGCGTTTGCATACTCACTGTCCCTCGTAGTGGAACTTCGGTGGCCACCAGTGGCCACGAACCAGAGATTGATCCGGATTCGCCCCGTCGCCAAACGCAGTCGGCAAAATTGGAAATTTGTTTCCAGTAAACCTACCGTATACTTATTTATACCGTGCCTTAGTAATTGACACTTTTTTCGATATCTAGCATACTAAGCGAAATATTTACAAAAATATATAATTGTCGGTTTTGACGGCTTCTTAACTTATTGAACTTGGACAGCTCTACTCGTACGTAACCATTCCTACAGACTGAACTTGATCTATTTCAATATCACTTTTCACAGATTTCAATGTTATTTCAATGATATCTCCATCGTGCTATACAGTTGCGGTCGAACTGACTTATTTTTTTCACATTTGTCAAAAGATCGCGGACGCTAAAGACCTTCAATGCTTCTTTTTCCTAGTTTTCAAAATGATGTGATATATGCTTGGCCTCCCAAAAACGAAAAAAATCAAATTTTGATAAAATAAGGATTGGAAATCGTTACGATTTAGTTTGGGTCAGTTTGGGTTAATTTCGGCTAGTCTGGTTTATTTTCGGTTAATTTTGGTTTAAACTTGCTCAGCTTAGTTAGTTTCGTTTACATGAGTTAATTAGGGTTAGCCTGAGTTTCTTGCGTTATTTTTCCAAACTTGGTATTGGTAGAAAACTACTGTAAAAATATTTAGGATTATTCCCGATATGGAAAATTGTTCGAAAATCGTCCCTTTGTACTTGGTCCCCCCCTAGGAATTTAACCGACTCATTTTGCAACATACCATCCATGCCATTCCATTCAAGAGGGTACCGTTGCGGCCTTGTCTACTGTTCACCACCCCCCCCCCCCCCCCCTGAGAAAAAATCCTGTCTACGCCCATGCCTTTTTTAATTGGTTTGTTACAATTTTATTGAAAAACCATCCGTATAATTTATTAACACAAATGCTATAGGCATCGATATGTGTAAATAAATTTTTACCTCGACATCTGCTACACCAATTGATAAAAACTGGAGCTAATCGCCACGAAAATGTCAAAATTTTTCGATCCTAAATAATATTATCTGCATGCTTTATATTATTTTCGAAAATATTTCAGGCAATTATTGATAGAATATTACCTATATATCTAGAGACAGAAGTGACTCATTTAATCCCGCGAATGGAGTTTGTTGCAACAACCATTCAAGGGGCTAAGGCAATTTAGTGCCACGGTAAATACATTATTTCTTGTACTTACGGAAATAGTATTACTAAAATTAGGTAATATGTAGGTACAAATTTAAAAACACCTGATAACGTCGGAATTTAATGCAGGGACCAATATTGAATATTTTATGAGTCTATTTGAAAGACTTAGTCACAAATTGCCAGTGTTATTAACTTTGTGTTAAGAGCCGAAATCAAAACTTTTGATTTGAAAAAAGCAGCTGGAGAGGCATTAGAAGGTATTTCGCCGACAGAATCAAGGAAAATATATGAAGGTATGAGATATTTGTAAGATGGCACTGTGAATGAAAAGTGGAAATTTTCAACGAAGATGCCCTACTCGTGTTTTTCACAGAGAAATCCAGAACTTTTTCTCCTTCAACCATTTTGGCACATTTTTTCATGCTGAACGTTAAAAATATTATCGATATCAGCAAATTTCACAAGTTAATTAATTGCTCTGCTAAAAAGAAGAAACGAAGTGTAAAAGCCAAGGTACTAAATTGGAATGCATGGTCCAGACAACAAGTTTTAATTATAATGGCAATTCTTATTTTTGGCGACGCAGGAGCCTGTAGAAGTAAAAGTTGACCTGATTGGGTCACTCAGTCACGGTATAAATAAGTATACGGTAGGTTCACTGGAGACAAATTTCCAATTTCGCCGTCAGCGTTTGGCGACGGGGCGAATCCGGATCAATCTAGTTCGTGGCCACCGATGGCCCCGCTACGAGGGACAGAGAGTGTGCAATCGCCCTGAGATTGTGTAGTCTCGCGTCGCCTTTTCTTATAATAACCGAGGAAAGCGCATCACGAATACTCTTTGAATCTCTCCCCACAGACTGTTCGCTGCTGCAGGTAGAGTAAAAACTTATTTTTTCTACAGCCGCGCGCAAAATAACTAATTGCTAAATTCAAATGAAATCGCAAAATCGACGAATGCCGTGGATCCTTATTTTGCGCTCTAGCGCGAACATGGAAAAGAAAAATCTCACTTTTTCCATCGAGTGTGCTATGAACGGTCATGGAAACCGAAGATAAATATATGACAGTCGTGCGTTTGTTACAGTTTGTTGCTGGCACTCCTGTTCTAAATATGCCCGAAGCCCGAATATAATATCAGAGTATAACAAACCAACGAGTAGCGACAGCTGGGGGACCAAATTTTTCTGCGCATGCTCGAAATAGTGTGTCCATCCGTCAAACTGACTTTTGTTTTGTTGTAGCACGTCAGTTACAATTTACAATGTTTACAAATTCCGATAAGTGAGTTTTAGTTATGAATTGTGTCGTAATTTCCAAATTTTAAAACTGAATAAGTGTATAATCATGCCGGGTATTTCTTGTGCATATCGTGCCTGTTCAACTAGGTCTGGAGATGGAAAATCTTTCTTCAAATTTGCTCTAAAGATTATGACCGGTAAGTACATAGCTACTAACCCACAATATCATGGTTGTTTTTTTCTTAAATTGAAATGTAAATTAGTTGTTAAATAATTGCTCTTGAAGAATAGATAAATATTGATACAGGAGTATTAATGGTGAAAAAGTGCAATTTATAAGTGAGAAATTGAATTTCAAAAGACGTTCAGTACATGTAGTGTGTATTGCTAGGCTGTTCTCAGTTTCAAGTTTCTTTTTTATCCAACAACATATATCTTCACATTCTACATTGGGCAAAAATTTTCAAAGGTAGAATACCTAATAATGCACCGATATATGTGCTTAAAAAATAGTCTCTCTTAATTAGAGTACTTATGTTCCTATAAAATTTGTTGTGGTGTTCTCACATGAAGGGTCTATGGGCAATTTCCAGCAAAATAATTGTATTGTAAAGGAACGAAATTATTCCGGCCTGTATTAGTTTGTAGAAGTTATTTGTTGTAAGGCCTGGGTTTTATGTTTAGTAGACCTGATATTTTTCATAGTAACCTTGTTCTTGTTCTTCTAGTGCCTCTGTTTCCAGAAGCGGTTGGCTTTGCTGCAAGGCAATCCGCCAGCACAATTTGTGAGTGACCTCAACGTTGACTGGCTCTAGACCATATTGAAGCCACAGATTCTGGTCAACTAAAAAACTTCATTTCAAAATAAAAGTACTGTGAGTGGTAACTATTTTACGAAGCTGTCACAAATATACTTAAAAATGAGGTTGGGGGTTAGGAAAAACAACACAACAAAGGAATTGAAGATGGATAACAAAGGCATTTACAAAAACATTTACACAAGCTAAGGAAGCCAAGGAAAGGTATATCAAACAATTGAGCATTGCAGATGATGATTATAAATTAATCTTATTTATAGATAAAAATTTTGCTATTATGTCAACTATTTCCTCAGATGGATCGCTCAACACAGAAAGAATAGACATAGGACTCTTCGCACTTTTGCACCTAAGTTCCTCATAAATATCAAAATTAGGAATTACATTAATTGGGCACTCAAAAAATATGTGATTCAGGTCTTCAACAAGACCACACTCACATAGAGGATTTTCTTTTAAATTGGTGCTGTTTCGTTGAACAATGACCTGTACGCATTCTTATGACCATGGTAAGATGTCTTCTATTCTTATATGGAAATCTCAAAAACCAGCATTTGGATGGAAAAGTATCTTGAACTTTACTATATAAATAATTTTTTTCCAGAAGCAAACTCCTCCAAAGAATTTTATATTTAGTGCTTATTTCTTTTTTAACTACTGTTAAAATATCCCGCGATCCCAAAGGAATATCCATGGGCACATTCAAATCTTTGCCTATTTTGGCAAGCAAATCTGCTACCACGTTACCATGGATGTCAGCATGTCCTGGGATCCAGGAGAGCAAAATTTTAAAACCATTTTGGTTAGCCAAAGCAATTAATCTTTTAGTTTTCAAAGACCAGTAGTCGACTGAAGCAGTGAAATGATTGCCTTTAATTTTGGAAATTGCACTATAAGAATCTGAGAAAATTATAACCTTTTTAAGCAGCTTATTTATGGATACTTTAACAGCTTGATGGATTGCTATAGTTTCTGCTTTAGCTATACAAAGCTCTGAAGGAAGTCTCGATGAAAATCTATAATTAATGTCAGGGATATACAATCCATATCCTACCCTTTCATTCGCTTTAGATGCATCTACAAAGATAAAAGTATAATTGTTTATGTATTTTTCGGTTGCAAGTTGAAATTTTTCTTTTATCATGAGTTCATTCTTTTTAATGTTAAGATTAAGAGTTTCTAAAGGTTCGATCAAAAAATTAAAGTCTATCTCATAACAAAAAAAATTTTTACTATTGTGTATTTTTCTAAGATATGGATAAAAATGTCCCATTGCCGAAACCAAGTAAGGAATGTTATTGCTATTATGGAAATTAGGTTTACTTATCAGGTTTCTGCGTATATCATGAAGTATTGTGATAAGTGGGTGATTTTGCAAGCTAATTATTTTGGCCAAGAATTTTGCAGCCAATATTTTCCTTCTATGGTCAAGATCCATCATCGCAGCCTCAGCCAAAATAGCCACCCGGGGGGTGGACCTCATGCAACCCAAGCACACTCTCAATCCTTGGAAGAATACCATATCCAGTTTGTTGATGCATGCTTGACTAGAGGGCCTAAACAAGATAGATCCATAATCCAGGAGGGATCTAATTAGGGCGTTAAATACCATCAGGAGCGTTCTAGGATCTGCACCCCACCATACCCTACAGATAGCTCGCAAAACATTAATGTTCTTCTGAGCCTTGATAACAACACTCTCAATATGGGCATCCCATTTAAGGTGTTTGTTAAGAATAACCCCTAAAAATTTCACATGACTTTTAAAGGGAATGATTGTATCATATATTTTGATTACAGGCACTGGAGACCTCCTTATTCCCTTAGTGAACCAGATACCCTCACATTTATCTACAGATAGTTTCAAGTCATGATCCTGCAGCCATTCCAATACATTTTCTAATTTTGAACTCAATCTTTCAGCCATACTATCTATATTATATCCCTTCACAAAAATAACAATATCGTCCGCATATCCCAATATCTGTACGTCCTCAGGTAAAATAGAAAATAATTCAGAAATATAAATGTTGAACAAAACAGTACTTAAAGGCGATCCTTGAGGGAGTCCCTTCGTGGCCATCATGGGGCCCAAAAGATCACCGTCGTTTCCCCTAGAATAGAGAAGCCTTTTATCCAAAATTCTAAAAATAATGTTATTCAAAGCAGTATGTACATTCAGGTCACACAGAATGTCATATAGTTTATATAGATTAACATTATCGTATGCCGACTTAATGTCCAGAAAGAGTGCCAGAACAGATTGAGAAGACCCAAAGGCGTCCAAAATGCTAGAATGTAAGAAAATCAGGTTGTCCATAGTTCCCCTCCCTCTCCTAAATCCTGCCTGATTGAATTTAAATTTTGAATTATGCTCCAAGTACCATTCCAGGCGACATTTTATCATAATTTCAAATACTTTGAGGACGCAGGAGGACAAAACGATAGGTCTAAAGCTATCAGCCACTGATGGATTTTTGTTTGGCTTTAAGATGCTAATAATATTAAGCCTTTTCCAATCGTCAGGAATGGAGCCATTTCTAAGACAATGATTATATATATTTAGCAATATATTTTTGGAAATCAGTGGAAGATGCCTCAACATAGAATACGAGACCTCATCCAAACCGGGTGCAGAGAACTTTTTGTTAAGCAGGGCATTTTGAAATTCTGATATAGAAAAGGGAGTGATTGCTTCATTACACTGTAAAAGATTAAACTCAGGATTTATATCAATAGAGGACAACTTGTTGAGAATTTCTTTCTTAATTTCATCCGAAATGGGACATCTTATCTTAGCTTTATTAGAGTTAGCAAATTTCTTAACCTTATTCCAAACATACGTCAGGTCGGAATCCTTATTTAATGATTCACAAAAGGTCTTAAACTTGTCTCTTTTCTTAGATCTAAGATTACGTCTAACTTGGGCAATTACGCGTTTTGTTTTAACAAAATTCTCTAATGACGAACAAAGTTTGAAAACCTGCATCGCTTCCTTTCTTATATTAACCCATATAGTACACTCTTCGTCCCACCATGGGTTAAGAGTCCTGCCCTTCTTACCATGTTTTATAATAGGAATTGCATCGACTGCCGCTTCATTAATTAAGTTTAAAAAAGCTTGATAATTAGCATTTTCCCAATTCTTGTTGACCGCTGCCAACAAGATCTTATCCTGAAATACTCCCCAATTAGCTTTTTTATAATTCTTAGAACTATGAGTACATATGAATGCCTTTTTCATTTCATGCATATTTGGAAATTGTAAACTTAGCACAGTAGGAAAATGGTCGCTATTCCCACAGTCTTTCATAACCTCCCATTCTGTAAAAACTGTTAGACAACTACTTACCATGGTAATATCTACTGCGCTACTATTATTATTACTGTTCCGGGGCTGGAACATCGTTGTAGTACCATCATTTAGAATAGTAAACTCATTATTAAAAATAAAGTCACAAATATTTTTTCCTCCCCAATTAGGTGAGTATGAATCCCACATAGGGTGATGACAATTCATGTCCCCCATTATAATCACCTTATCCAATGGCAATCCTTCAATAAGACTTTCAAACAGATCTAATGAGACAGCAGTATTAGAATTTGCATAAATATTAATCAAATATAAATTCCCAATTTTTACTGTAACAAACTGTACCTGATCTGAACTGAAGGAGTTGATTTTTGTAAATGCAATTGAGCGCTTAATACACGTAGCAACTCCTCCATACCCGTCCATTCTATCTTGTCTGACAACATTAAAATATTTTAAAGAAAAAACATAATCTTGCTTTAGCCATGTTTCATTAATAACAAGAATATCTGGGTCTTCATTTACAATCAAATCAATCAAATTCTCCCTATTAGCTCTTATACTTCTTATATTCCACTGAATTATTTTTAGATCAATTTTACCCTCCATTGCTCATTGCTTATAAGAGAGAAATTCTTATTTTTATTTTTTATTTATTATTATTATTTATTTTTTATTTATTATTATTATTAATTTTTTATTTTTTCTTTTTATTCGGATTCTGAAGAATCATCAAAATCCATATAAAACTCAGAACGTAACTGAGCTGTTAGAAAATTTTTAATTGTATGTTGGTTTTCAGTAGAAGTATTTTTAATAAAATCAATACATGACTTTAAGCTATTTTGGTCAGAATAAAAGTTTTTAGATAGCTGATGCGATGCACTGGCAGGCCAGGCTGAATCGAGTTTGGACTGTTGTGATTCTGAGGCACCAGGAAAAGATTGCGTCTTTACATTCAAATCCAGTGCTCCAGAGGAGCATTGCTTTTCAGTCCTTGAGTTTGGAAAGAAGAGGTTTTGCTCATGGAGGTTTTTGTCGTAGCCTTTTTGTAAGACTCTTCTTTTAGTGTCAGAGTTGGACACCACTTGATTAAAGGACCGCTTTATTGAGCCAGATTTAAAATTATGTACCCTTCTTTGAGATGGGTCCACAAGATGTTCCACTCCAGGCTTAACAGTAACTTTGTTAGATTGGTTAGGTGAATTATTATTACGTATGATACTAGGAAAATCTTTTGAATTATAAATGAATTTCTGTTTATTAATGTAAGACTTCGGTATAGCTTCACTGGCATCATAAAAAGTTAAGTTTTCAAAAGACATTAATTCCTTAATGTTCTTTTGCCTCATGTATTCGGGGCATTTTTTATCCGTAGATTTATGGGAATCCCTACAATACAAGCATTTAATTTCACAGGATAAATCCTCCCCTTCATCAGTATGTTTTAACTCCCCACAAACAAAACATCTCTCTGTCCCCTTGCAATTATTTTTGGTATGACCATATCTCAGACATTTATAGCACTGAGTAACTGGAGGGATGTACACTTCAACAGATTTAGGGAGTCCATAAAAATAAATAATTTTAGGTAACCGAATACCTTTAAATGTGAAAAGTGCTGTACCTGTAGGCTCATATGTAATTACATCATTTTTGTTAACCCTTCTGTTCAAACGCTTTATGTTTAAGATTTCCACACGACTATCATTGGTATCACAACATTTCAGTAGCTCCTCCTCACTGAGGTCTACGTCCAATTGTCTGGCGATGCCCTTACAAGTTACAAAGTTGTAGGGTATGAAAATTTTATAACCCTTATCTAATAAAGTTTTATTTTTAAGGAAGCTATTAGCTGCACTATAGTTAATAAACTCAACAGCAATTCGATTCAAACCCTTGCTACTAGTTTTTTTTAAATCTCTTAATTTGAGATTAAAAATATCTCGCGCTATCTTAATGTTATTGAATGAACCAATATTTACGCCATGAACATTCGTTGATTCCAGATAAACAATAAATGGTCCCAAGTCATGCTGAGAATACGTTATAATTTTTTGTTCATGCTGATTCTGAGACAAATTTTTCAAACCGGTATTTACATTTATCGCATTTCCAGACAATGCAGAAACATCCTTATCTCTATTCTCACTAGGGGGGGGATCCGATCCCCCCACCGGAACGTCCATCTTGTGAAGAAAAAACAGTCAACGAGCT
>MU187485.1:62803-73713 GCA_016904865.1 Pissodes strobi | reverse complement strand
AATAATCCTGTTTACAGTTTTGCAGATGACAGTACCCTTGTCTCCCACTTTAGATCAGAAAAACCCTTACCAGCGACTGAGACTCATCACCGCAGACAGGAGCAGATTACAGCAATTAATCAAGACCTGGAGAAAGTTCAAACTTGGGGCGACCGAAATTTGGTCCAGTTCAATGCAGCAAAGACCCAAGCAGCAACGTTTACTAAGAGGGCCAATACAGCGGGCCCTGACATCATTATGGCAGGATCGACCATTCCTTCATCCTCGTCAATCGGGCTGCTGGGTGTCTCGGTCAACAGCAATATGTCATGGCATGACCATGTTGCTAACATCGCAAAATCAGCCTCCCAGAAGCTTGGTGCGCTATTTCGCAACAAAAAACTCTATACACCGCAGCAGTTGCTCTTGCTGTACAAAGCGCAAATAAGACCGTGCTTAGAATATTGCTCACATATCTGGGGTGCCGCACCAAAGCATACCCTAAAGCTGCTGGATTCCATTCAGAAGAGGGCTGTGCGTCTCGTCGGCGATCCGGAGTTGACCCGGAATCTGGATAGTTTGGAACATCGCAGACATGTGGCCGAGATGTCTCTGTTTTACAGATACTTTCACGGCAGATGTTCCCAGGATTTGGCCCGCATAATCCCGCCCCTGGCAACTCCTGTCAGGCAGTCCCGACAGACGGCAGGAGCGCACCAGTTCGTCGTACAACTAGAAACACCTAGAACATCGCTTTACCAGAACTCCTTTGTCTGGCGCACTGCATCACTGTGGAACTCACTCCCAGGACATCTGTTTCCCACTAATTACAACCTACAAATATTCAAGAACCGTGTCAATCAACATCTTCGCACACACACCGCTCGTCGAGTGCCATAGGATCTACCTTTAGTGTGTGTGCCACTGCCAAAAAAAAAAAAAAAAAAATATTGCAAGGACCAATTTTTTTTGCCGAATCGTCACACACACACAAACTTTTTGATTTTTTGCATGACTTTATTGATCACCCCGTATATCATAATCCTATAGCCCCATGAAAAATGTACGCCATGCAGCTTAATCAGGAATAACCTAGCTTTTAAAATCCGCAAGCCGCTTTCAAAAAACTTTCTTCTTGGTGAAGATATTGAATTTTGAAATTTGCCTAAAAATCGGTTTGTGTAAGTTCGAGTGTCCAGCAGTTTAGATAACCTGATATTAAAGATGGAAAGACTGGAAATCAACACGCTTGGAGTTAGTGACGTCCAGTGGACTGGCTCAGGTAAATGCCCAACTAAAAACGGCACAATGTATTTCTCTGGAAATAATAACTCAAATCACAGATGGCGTAGCAATAATAGTTGACAGAATGATAGACAAATCAGTAATCGGTTTCACATCTCTTTCTGACAGAATTCTGATGCTAAAGCTCCAGGCAAGTCCAACAGCAGATAATTTTATACAAATCTATGCGCCCACTGCAGACAAGAGTGATCAAGAAATTGAAACGTTTTATGACGAAATTAGAGAAGCACTCCAAACAACCAAAAACCATGAGCTCACAATCATACTTGGTGACTTCAATGCCAAAGTGGGACAGGGCGAAGTTGAAAACTGCGTAGGAAAATTTGGACTTGGACAACGTAATGAGCGGGGAGATCGGCTAGTAGAATTTTGTCAAACCGAACATTTGATAATTATTACGAACACCTTTTTTAAACTTCCAAATCGAAGACTCTACATGTAGAAATCCCCAGCAGATGGTATCAGAGGTATAGTACGAAATCAAACCGATTTTATTCTTATAAAAGAACGATATAAGAACTCTGTTAAATCAGTAAAAACTTATCCGGGAGCAGATATCAACTCTGATCATAATCCTCTAATAGCAAAAATTGAACTAAAAGTCAAGAAAACAAAACCTAAAACTACAAAACAATCCATTAATGTTTCTTCTTTAAAAGACACAGTAGTACGACAAAAAAAAACAAAAGAAGAAATTAACAAAAACTTAAAAAGCTTAACACAAACCAGTTTTAATCACACAGATGTTAATCTTAAAAGGGACTGCATTCAAAATACTATGGACAAGTCAGACTCAGCCCTACCAAACAAGTGCGAAGCAAAACAATTATGGATGAATGAAGAAATTTTAAGACTTATGGACAACATCAATGAATATGCTAAACTAAACTTCCAAATTAAAATTAAAATCAAACATGCAAAAGAAGAGTGGTTAAAAAGAAAATGTGAGGAGATAGAGAGGTATGATAGTTTCAGCATGCATAAAAAAATCAAAGAAATGACAGGTCTAAAATAGCATAAACTGAAAAATAAAGAAGAGACGTTCTTAACACATGTCAACGAACAACTTACAGAATAGACCAATTACATCAAAACTCTTTTTTACTGCTAGACCGAAATCGAGTCTTGATTTTGCAGAAAATACAGGATCAGAAATCGTTAAAGAAGAAGTGATTCATGCCATTCAACAGATCAAAAGTGGAAAAACGAGTGGTCCCGATGAAATTCCCATCGAACTGCTAAAGTTAATTGATAGTGATTCCATCGACATCATTGTTGATCTCTTTAACGCTGTATATACGACAGGCATCATTCCTAAAGAGTGGCTCCAATCTACATTTATAACACTGCCCAAAAAACTGAAGCGCCAAATGTAGAGTACTGAGGGGCGTTCCACAAGTAGTCGTGAATGTCCGGGGTCTGAGGACCAAATCAGACACCCTTAGGTTAAGTTTAGCTGTAACAAGATATCACATAATTGTTTTTACCGAAACTGGCTTGAGCGATAGTTTCTATACTTCAGAGCTGGGTCTTGATGCATACAATGTCTTTCGATGTGATCGTTCACCCTCCACCAGCACTGCTGAACGAGTTGGAGGGGTCTTAATACCATCTCATCTCATTGAATCGAATAGAGATATTGAACAGATTTATGTTATGATTGGTGGTAGCAGTAACCGGATGATTTTGGGCTGTGTCTACCTGCCACCTAATTCTCCCTTAGGTAAGTATGAAAGTTTTAGCTCTAACATTGAAGAAATTACACAGAAGCTCAACTATCCTGAACTATGCATCATGAGAGACTTTAACCTGCCCAAGGCTACCTCGAACATGGAAGACATCTGCTCCAGTACTCACCATCTTGAGGAGAACTATTTACCTCCTTCTGAAATTACTAAAATACAACACATATCTGAAGTATGCTCATATCACAACCTATTCCAGCTGAATCATATTTGCAATATCAACAGTGTCATCCTTGATCTAGTTCTCTGCCACTCCAAGATGCCAATAACCCAGCCTGATGTCGAAGAATACATTTTGGCAGTAGATAACAACCATCCGCCTCTACAGTTCCAAGTGCAATTGCAACAAAATAGGAAAAATACAAGTCCTCAAGGAGATGAGAATTATTACGATTTCAAATCTGCAAACTTTAATGATATAAATAACTACCTAGACCTAATACTCTGGAAGGACCTTTTCTCGAAAAATACATTGGATGAGATGGTTGGCCTTCTCTATGATGTGTTGTGTAATACTTTTGATTTATTTGTACCTGTTAAAAAAATTAGCAGCCAAAGTTCCCCAGCTGGTCCACACGGGACCTAAAAGCACTTACTGTGCAAAAAAAGATAGCACATAAAAAACACAAAAAACTAGACTACCAATTGACTATCAGACTTTTTCAGATTTACGTTCTCAATGCAAAATACTTGCTAGAGAGAATTTTCAGGGATACTTGAGGGACACTGACGCAGCTCTTAAACAAAACCCTAAAGAATTTTGGTCCTATACTGGCTCACTCCGGGGCTCTGGTAGAGTACCATCCAATTTTCACTTAAATGACAAATCCGCACCTATGGGTGCCCAAGCCCCAAGCAGCTGAATTCTTTGCCGAATACTTCGGCTCTGTCTATAGTGGTCAATATCTGGATTTCCCTGATGAGCCCTCTCTTACTCCACATAACATATTTGATTGCAATATCTCTATTTCTAGCATTTATACAGAATTAACAAATATAAATCCACACAAGGGACCGGGACCTGATAAAATTCACCCACTTTTTCTGAAAAACTGCTGCTTTGTGCTTTCAAGTCCCTTACACATAATTTTCAATAAATCCTTGCAAACAGGTATTTTTCCAGAGCTCTGGAAATTCAGCTACGTCGTACCAATTCACAAATCAGGCGACTCATCAAATATAAAAAAGTATCGTTCCATTTGTATCCTCAACGCCATCCCTAAGATTTTTGAAAACATAGTAACAACATTTCTTACATCCTGCCTTGAAGCAGAAATTATTTCAGGACAATTTGGGTTCAAGAAAAATTCCTCCACAGAAATGAATCTTCTTACATACCAGGGTTTGTTGACGGATGTCTTGGAGGGGGGTGCAGACTCTATATACACCGACTTTTCCAAGGCATTCGACAGAGTCAACCATGATGTTTTAAACAAGAAACCTAAAAAAAGTGGAATTTCGGTCACCCTACTTCACTGGCTAAAGAGTTACCTTACTGATAGGACACAGATTGTCCATATCAATAATTTTATTTCTTCCAAAATCAATGTGTTATCAGGAGTGCCGCAAGGTTCACACTTCGGCCCATTACTCTTTAACTTATTTATTAACGATATTATTAACTGCTTCAAAAACAGTCTCTCCTTATTATTTGCTGATGACTTAAAACTGTTTTTAAAAATCACTTCCCCAAATGACTCTCTCGCACTTCAGGAGGATCTTAACAGGCTAACTCATTAGTGCCAATTTAATGGCATGGAACTTAATGTACTAACGTGTAAGGCCATAAAATTCCACAAGTCTAGAACACCTAACAACTACATATATCATATTGATGGCAATCCGTTGGAGTGCGTGGGACAGATGGTGTTTTGCTGGTCCCAAATCTAGATTTTTTTCAACATATGGATACTATAATCAACAGGGCACTTCGGATGCTTGGTTTTGTTAAGCGCAGCACAAAAAAAAAGACATAAACTTAAAATTAATGACAAGAATACTTCGATGCTATGTATTTTCAACTCTATTATATGGTGCCGAAGCATGGACACTTAAAACAGCTGAAATAAACAAACTGATAGCGTTTGAAAGATGGTGCTATCGTCGCATGTTGCGGTTTTCGTGGGTCGACATAGTTACAAATGTCGAAGTGCTGTGTCGTATGAACAAAGAAGAAGAGATTTATAAAACGCTAAAGAAAAAGAAACTCGAATATTTTGCACACATTATTAGAGGTTCAAAATATTAATTGCGGCAAAATATTATGGAGGGAAAAATTCAAGGAAGGCGTTGTCAGGGTAGAAGAAGAACTTCATGGTTCTCAATGCCGTGCAGCTACAAATAAAGTGCGCATAGCTATGTTGATAGCCAACCTCCGTTAAGAGATGGTACGCGAAGAAGAAAATGTATTTACCTGTTATTATGATAAAACTTGTTTTGCATTTATAAAAACAGTTTCCAATCCACTTATATACGAAGTGACCTTGTCTATTTATAGATACATTAAGAAAACGATATCCTTCTAACTGTTTTGACGTGTACCAGAGCTAAACGCGACAAAAATCTAGAGCACACGCGCATGCGCCCTTGCCTGCAGCCTTGGATTTTTTGCGCGTCCCCTCGTAGATGCCCCTCACGATCTCTGGCGGCAGCTTCGCTTTGAGCCACCAGTGCGCGTACAGCCCCGATTTGAACACCGGCGAGTCCTCCTCTTCTTCCTCCGGCTGCTCTAGCCCCTCCGCCGCGTCTGTACGGTCCAGCAAGGAACTCGTAGACTTAGATTTCATGGGCCCCGAAGCCGTCGACAATCTGGAATGCATCTGAGGCTGGGCGCCCCATTGCGCGGGCAACATGTCCATGCTCGTAACGGACGTCGTGCGCAAAGAGTCTCTGGTATGGCAGGTTTCGCTCGAAGTTCTCGGCGTGGAGCCGAAAGGGGACGAACACGGACATTGATTCTCGAAATTTCTAGCCTCGATTTCGCTCAGAGTGATCCCTCCGCCCAAGTGCTGGTACTCTTGGTACAGCAAGTTCATCATGTCGTTACTGTTTCTCTCTGGCTCCGTGTCGGTCGTATTGGCCAAGTCGGGACTGTTCAGCGTGCAACTCCCGGCCATCCCCGAGTCCGAAGATCTGGGGCTATGACAGTACTCTGCTCCGCACCGACAAATAGACTTGTGCGAAGTACTGGGCTCGTTGCCGCTAGTCGGGAGGCTCATATTCAGAAACTTCGAACTCACGCACCTCTTTATGGCCTTATCCTTAAGATCCCTTGGATTGATCTGGATGCTACACCTTCGCCTCGGCTTATCGGAGTTAATACTGTGCTTTTTAAAAGGAATATTTTCTAAATTAAGGCTAATAGGCTCGGACACATTCTTGAATACGGAAGGTGGCTTTATCACAGTCTGCTGAGATTGCTCTGTCAAGTCAGATTCCACACTTTCGCTCTTGGCGAACTCTCCGTACAATAGCTCGGCAACCATCTTGTCGGGCAGAGGGAGCGTGTTCGCTGGCAGTTCTAAGCTGCTCGAGTGAGTCGTGGTGCTAGACTCGCTATTTGGAGGAGTGTGTTGAGCATTGGTCCTGCACGAGATATTGTTTTCGCTGCAGGACCAAGGAGGAATGTATACGGTCGTGAGACTGCTCTGGTTGAATTTGTTGCCTACGAGTTTCGTGGGGCAACTTTGCCTCAAAATCGGCATGTAACTATCGGGAACGTTCAGCGAGTCCAACTCGAAACTCTCGTCTAAAGTAAAAAGATTTTCACAAGCCACCCCGGGGTTTCGTGGCGCCATCTCGGAACTAGTTGCTGATTCTTCCGACCACTGCTTTCGCATTAAGTTCAGTCTTGCCGTAGATGTTAAAACGATACTAGGCTTCTTGGGCACGTCTTCCACCACTCTAGGCCCCTTGTTTGACGACATATCGGTTCTGTCAGGCTCCTTTGCTTTATGAGGTTCGCCGTAGTCTATAAAGCTCTCGTATTTAAACGTTTCCTCTTTTTCCGAGCCAGTCTTTGGATTATAGTACCTAATATACCCAAAAGGATTGCTCGAGCCGCTAGAACTAGCGTCGGTACGCCTCTCCATTGCGTTCTGACGCTTCAAATTAGCGTCTTCCCCAGAAGAGTCCTCGGAATCCGAGTCATCGTCGCTATCACAGTTAATAACGCTATCTCTAATATGCAATTTTTTTGTGTTTATAACAATCTCCGTTTTATGATGCCTGATTTTCACTACATTCAGGTTCATCTTATTTAAATGTTCCGCGTAAAGCAAGTTGCGCAACAGCTTACGCGACAGGACACGTTCCTTGATCTGCTTGGAGTAGAACTTGGTAAGGGCGGCGTACGGGGCGGCCGGCGGGTACAAGGCGGAGGGGTAAGTGGGCCGGTAGTTGAGGCACGTCTGGTACGCTAATACTGACGATCGATTGGAATAGCCGCGATGGTTTAGGCTCGCCAGCTGTGGAGGTATGGTTTATAAGATTTACTGGTGCAAGAAGTCATAGTTCAGTAAAACGGGAGTTTAAAGTGGAAAGTTTTGGTGTAACTGTTTTTAGTGGTTTGAAGTGCTGAACATGATTCTGAAGTTGTCCCCGCAAATATGAGAAATCATCACAAAACCACTAAAAATAATGTTTTTTAGTAGTTTTCACCTTATAACTGGTAAAGCAAGCTACTTATACGTAAAAAAAGGTCCTGTAGTAAAATAAAGAGGATAAAATTACCTATAATTTATCTCCTTTAACACTTTTTTATACATCGTATGGTTTCCTTGCAAGAGTGTTGCAACATCGAGCAACTTCAGTAATTTTTAGAAAATAGTGTAATCTACTAAAAAGCATAAGCTACTAAACAAATATCACCCTGTCGCAAGTTTGAACTTGAACTTGGAGATTGTTATATAAACATTAAAGGCAAACTATAAACAACGCGAGCAATCAACGGGAGCGACTTTGAACCTTATGCATGCAATGATCATCACTTTGTTTTATATAAATACTCTACCGAACCCTCAGTTCGGCAGACTTAGTCTCACCTCCAGCTCCTAAGGTTAGTCACTTGACGACTGCCTTCTGGGTTCTATCAGCTCCTAAAGTTAGTCATAAGACTGCTTTAGGTTCCATTCCTTTCCTACCAAACCTGGTACCGGTTAGTCACTTGACGACTGCTAGGGCCAGGGGTTGCACAACCTCCATAGTAAAGTCTTGACAAGAAGTTTGTCAGAGTGTTGAGAAAGACAAGTGTATAAATAGTCAGTTAAAAAGTTTAGTGAAATCTCTTAGTGCTCTTAAATAAAACCCAACCAAAAACTATAAATTATAAGACAGTAAACAAAGACCTATAAACAGTACGTCAAATCGAGAAAACATGCGTACCGTAGTAATCGGGTATAATAGAATCCAGTTTTTTCTGACCAATAATTGTTAAAGTTTTATCGTTAATACATTGTTATTGTTATAAACTAAACGTGCTTACTTTGTCATCTCTTCTTACCCCACGTCACGCGATCCCGGTCTACCTCAGTTACCCCCGGCACGCTAAACAAGGCGTGTCCTTACGAGTAGAACATCCAGTGGTAGATTAAAGGAAGCATTGAGACCCCGTCATTGTACTAATCGCGACGAGGCTCTTCTTTGAGAATAAACGCGCTACCCCCTTAAATTACTCGTGACAATAGCAAAAAACACCATTAATTTATACTTTTTATTTTATGTAGGTAAATATTTTGTTATAGGCTAATAAAAGGCATGTATTTCTATACAATTTATATGTATTTATGTATACGAGCCCTTTTAGACAAGGCTTTCATGATTTCTCCAAGTTCTTATACGCCTGAAAGAAGTAATCATTGACTTAATTCCAAACCACATTCCAAACGTTAACAATGTTTTCCTCGACTTAATCTTTAGTAATGTTGGTGATACAATGATAGAATGTGCATCTGATTTTTTGCTGCCTCGTGATCAACATCACCCAGCGTTATTTTTTAAGCACAATATATGTGATAACTCAACTCAACTCAATATGCTTTATTGTTCAAACTACAAAGTAATTAACAAAGCACTAAAACTAAAATTCCTTGTCATAGTATTAATCTATAGTAGATAAGTATTCATCTTAGGTTTTTTCTTTGTTGATTATGAAACACACATAGATACAATAAGTAAGAAATAACAGTCGCAATTGTCTTTTGTTACAACACACTCACATAGTAAAATTATACAAGAAAGAATGTAAACATTCAAGAAAATAACTATCAAATAATCAATTGTACAAAGAAACTATCAAATAATCAAGTCAAGTGTATAAAGAAAAGTTTACAAAAGAAAAAAAGAAAAGATTTTTTAGCCATCAAACCAGCATTTCTCAATCAAGAGGGTCTTGGAAGTATTCATCCAAAGAGTAGTATGCCTTTTTTAGCAGAAATGTCCTAACACCCCTTTCAAAAGTACTTTTGTTAGCTGACAGTCGGATGCTCAGAGGAAACTTGTTAAAAGTTTTTATACCATCTTAAAAAACAGAATTTTTAACCAAAGAGGAAGTTGGTATAGGCGGACGCAGCAAACCTAATACTCTGGTCGGATACCTAGGATTTCTCACCATAAATTTGTGCAGATGCTTAAAGATTAAATTTACCGTCTCTAAAATATAAATACATGTGAGTGTTAGTTTGTTTAAGCGAATAAAAAGGGGACGACAGGAGTCTTTGATTGCAAATATACCGGAGTGCTCTTTTCTGAATAACAACAAACTCTGAATCAAATAATTACTTGCACTACCCCAAAACACAATCCCATAGCGAAGATGTGACTCCACCAATGCATGATAGACTGTCTTCCCCATTTCCGAACCAAGTTCCTGGACACATACCCTCACTGCGAAACAGCCAGATGATATTCTACCAGCCAGAGTAGAAATATGAGAAAAAACCTAAGTTTATCATC
The DNA here is from genome assembly GCA_016904865.1 of Pissodes strobi. NCBI lineage: Eukaryota > Metazoa > Arthropoda > Insecta > Coleoptera > Curculionidae > Pissodes > Pissodes strobi. The sequence continues at coordinate 63,733 of MU187485.1, read as the reverse complement.
AATAATTAGACCCAGAAATTTAGTATCTGGTTCACAGTGAACTGGGAGGTCCCCTATAGATATGTTCTGAAGGTTGCACTTAAAGGAAAGTATTTTGGTTTTTCCAGCATTCAAAGTTAAAAGGTTGGAGTCACACCAGGATTTTATGATAAGAAGATCATTCAGTATGGATTGGTGAAGCGAAACTGGGTCTTGACTGTGCCACAGAATGGTGATATCGTCAGCAAATAAAGTAAAATCACCATTGATTTGAAGTTGTGCCATATCATTTATATATATCAGGAATAAAACAGGACCCAAGACTGAACCCTGAGGAACACTGTCGCTTATGGCCTCAGATGACGAGCACTCAGACTCCCAGGAGACCCGTTGACTACGTCCCGTTAAAAAGGAAGTAAACCAAGCTAAAGAAATCCCTCGAAAACCATAGCACCTAAGTTTTTTCAGCAAGATATTGTCACATATACGCTCCTACCGCTTGTTGCCTATGGACCTGACTTCGTTGCAGTAGTTGCGCTGTGCTCTTTCAGAAGACGGAGCTCAGATATAGGTAGTTGGGAGAGATTGATAGAAACACTCGGTGTAAAAAAGGCTTGGTTTATTAACTTCAGGTTGAGTATAGAAGGTTGTAAGTATTACCAAAATATTCGGGAATGCATATCTCGTAAGTCCCCTGGGATATTCCTCGCGAAAATGTTAACCACGAACAGCAGCGAGAGAGGGGGAGAGCTAGCCTGAAGGGCTGTTACAATTAGATTGACGGGCGGATAGATTATTTGGTCTGGCTGAATATTTAGTTACGTAGTTTACTTTTTATATGTAGTTAATTTAAATAGCACTTTGCCTTATGGCGTTATTAATTTTCACTGATTCACTTTTAAGGCGTGCCTGATCAGAGGGGCTTTTCCCTTTCGGTAATTCGCACTGATA
>MU187485.1:22024-34283 GCA_016904865.1 Pissodes strobi | reverse complement strand
AATTATTTAAAAACACAACATCAGCTGTCTCTCCCTCAAACTGAAACGAAGTAATGAATCTAAGAGAAAGTTTGCATACATAATTTACAAGTCAAATAGGTACTACTAACGCACGTATATCTGAAATAACAGATTTCCCTCTCATTATTTTGTTCCAATTGCGACTATTGTGAATTTCTCATGATTTATTGAAAAACACAACATCAGCTGTCTCTCCCTCAAACTGAAAAGAAGTAATGAATCTAAGAGAAAGTTTGCATACGTAATTTACAAGTCAAATAGGTATTATTAACGCACGTATATCTGAAATAACAGATTTCTCTCTCTGTTCCAATTCACAATAGCCGCAATTGGTCAGTCACTACTTTCCTATTGTATAGTGGTCTGGGGCCGGGCAGCCGAGGCTCCTAGAATTTTTACTCTGCAGCGTAGAGCCGTGAGAGTTGTAGCTGGATTGGCTTACAGGGAGGACTGTCTGAGAGCATTCGTGAATCTCGGAATTCTGACCTTTCCGTGTGTTTTTATATTGGAAATTCTTATTTATGCAAAAGCAAACATCCACAAATATAACATAAACAGCGACTTTCATACATACGACACACGTAACAAGGACGACCTAACAACACCTTATTTTAGACTTACAAAGTGAGGGGGCCGGATTTATTGGCGGTTAAATATCTTAACAGTCTTCCCAGTGTGGTTAGGGATCTTCCGCTGCAGCAATTCATGGGGATGGTGAAGGAATTTTTACTTTCGAGGGCATTTTATTCTTTGGATGCCTTTGAGAAGTGTGACCTAATATTTTGAAATAATATTGTTTTGTTGATGATTTTAATTACTTTTAGAGCCTTAATGATTTTATATATCTTAATATTATTTTTAGTACTATTTTTTAACTATGCTCATGTAGGTATGTGTATGATCTTTTTGACATTTATATGACCATTTTTAATTTTTATATGTGTTTGACTTGTGTACATTGTAATAATTACAATACTAACTAACACCAATAAAAAGTCTGAATCTGAATTTTATAACATTCATTAAAACTTTGGCTTTACATGTCTCCGTAAAAAACAATCTCTATATCCATATGGGCTATTCGGTTGTCATAGGACAGCATGACAACAATAACATTTATTGCATCTTCATCTGTTGAACTGTTTTTTTTTAATTAATCGAGATGGATAATATTGTATCACTATTCAAAAAAATCCTAAAAGAGCATCAATGAACCATTTACATCTCGTAAACAAATCGTTGGAAAATTTCTAGTTGCGATAATAATCCTAATCGTCAACGGTTTGGTGTGATGCGCCACAAACGTAACGAGTATCGTTAATGAGAATAAATCTGTGTATCTATTTTTACACCTGTTAGGTGCCACTTGTATTAATTTTGAATATAATTGCTCGGACGCTCGGTAAGCTATAAACGTTTTAATTTATAATGATCGTAGGAAGTCTTATTCGACACAAGACACTTCGAAGAGAAATTAAGCATCAAAATGAAAAATAAAAAAAAATCGTTTTGCTGATGCAATAGCATTCTTATCCTTTGGGCTCTCTCGTATGCTATTACCACTCTCCATTTCGAAAAATATAATGCCAAATGCCGGAGCACCTGGATTAAAACGTAAATAAAATTAAAAATAATATTTCTAATATCGTTCTAGTTAGTTTAAGTTTCTTCTCTCCGTAAGCACTCTCGCAATGTTTCCGTTTCTTGTGTTTTTATTATTAAAATAACTCGCTCTCCCGAATAAAGTAAACATTCGTAGGACGGAAATAGTGCTTTCCTAAACCGCGCTGATTATATATTTAAATTTAATATTTTAGTCGGGTCTTGAACCCTGAAAGCTTACTAGTACACTACGCGTCAAAATTAAGGCGTAATTTTTAAGTAAATGCACTTGGGCCCACTCTGACACGATGTATATTAAATTAGGCACTGCCCGAAGGGAGAATATCCATAAAAACATAGTATTAAATCATGAAATGTCAAGGGATTACTTACAGAAAAGTTGTTAATATTCCGCTGATGCGGTCCTGTATTTTTTTTCTGCTGCAGAATACCTCTCTGATGCGGTAATGTAGACGCGACATAAGCGGTGCGTGTTAAAGAAAGATGACGATATACGATTGAGACGTTACTAAAAAGAGGTGCTACCCTGGCAGCTACAACGACGCTTCTATGCTCATTTTTTGTACTATACTATATCTATCTTTGTCTCACTTGTTTTAAATCCAGTGTACTAAGGGCCTTTTTCATGACAACTTCAATTGCATTTTTTTGACACTGTTGCCACGTTCCATGAAGTTTCTTTAGCCCCCGTTCAACAAATCTCTTATTCCTCATAATATGACCTGTAACGCAATAGTACCTACTTCTTTATAATATTCTACATCTACATGAAGCTTGTAGAAAGAGCTGTAGGACTATACATTTTGTATATATTTCTCATAAATCTTATACTTGTTAAGTCTTTAATCCTGTATCCTAAAAATACCGTCGTTCTTCTATCAACAAACATCGAATTACGATAAAAGCAAAATGCTTTAACGAAAATCACACAAAATTAAAATTTTACGGCTTTAAACACTTTCACGAAACGATCAATAATCGTCGTAAAATCGGAAATTTCAATTTAACGCGTTTACGCTATTCCTAAAAGCATCAAATAAAATTTCCAATAAAACTTTCAACGTATCATCGCGTTTCGAAAACAACCAAACAGCCGGGCTGTCGATTTCGCGAAAAAATTAATGATGTTTGTTGAAATTAACAATTATACGATAATCGAATGTAAATTCGATCATTTTCAATGGTTTTTTAAGATATATTCGACTTTTTTGACAGCTGATGTTTTCCATAAGTTACGTTCTTAATTTAATGTTGATGTAAAGCTGTCTTAAGACTTATAGTTACTAGTGCACTCTAGCGACGGCGTGGCGAACCGAAAACCTTTACAAGGCCAAGCACAGATGGCAGCATCGATTGATTTTCATTTTTGGATCAAGTGAGCGGAAGTTAGGTTAGGCAAGAGTCTAGGGAACCTACTAACTTTTCGGTGCGAAAGCTGCGGACATGCGTAATGGCGAAACAAGAATAGGTATTATCAAAGACAAGCAACGAAATTTGTCTCTGGACTTATTAAAAAAGGTTACTGCAAGGTATCTAGTGCCATCCCTGGTTGTTCCCATCCCATCATGAATGTCCTGATGGGTTCTATTGAGATGAATATTTTGCTGTACAATAGATATTCCAATTTATATATACATGGTAGAATTTTCAGATTTATGAAGCACTGACCGCAGTTATCTCTATAACCCAATCCACACACAATGCGAACACATTTGCATTGCTGTCCAAAGACTTTCTCTACATGACACGTATGCCCCCATGACAAGATGGCATATATGATATATTTGAGTGAAAGTATCCATGATAAGCCATCAAAACAGTTTGTCTCGAACTCACCCTCACAAGATTTCGAAACAAAAAGATATATTGAGATAACTTTTTGGTAGGAGACTATTTGAAATCCATCATTGTTTTCATTTTCCTTTGAATTTATTTTATTAATTTCCTCATCATACTTTTTGTCTAATTTTAAGGAATTTGTTTTTGTTTTGATGTCAACGTCAAGGTCAACACTGTCGGTATTGTCATTGTCAACATTTGTGACGTTGACATTTCTCCTCCTGTGGTTTTTGGGTTCTGTCCCCTTTTCGTGTTGCCCCTGCCCACTAACAACACGAGAGGGAAGAGGTAGAAGATCAGTTGCTGATTTTTTTGACACTGACTTACTCGTTGCTGAGATGGCGCAGGCATCGGCGTAACAGATGGTTTTGGCGGGAGTATTGACAGTCTCCCAAGCTCAATTTCGGATTTTTTAATTTTTTGTTGAAGAATTTCTTGGTTTTCCTTTAGAAAACGATTGTTTTCCATCAGAATTCGGTTCATTTCCTCTAAATTCTTGATGATCATTTAATAGAGGCACTCTTCACTTCCCCAAAAATCATCACAGGCATAGGAAGGCACGTGCCGGCATGAGGCCGATTTTTGCGTTGCAGCCTGTATTAGGCATAATGGATGGAAATATTTTGAACGTTTTCCACATTGTACAGCGGTTGAGGCACTTTTGTTACAATGTACACACTGATTGATTTGCACTTTTCATCATCACGTTATTCGCGTAATTTATCGGAGCAATTTTCGCTGACATCCGCACTTGCGGCCATGTTGGATTGTATACATCCTAGTGCACTACCGACACTAGCATCTAGGGACCGCCCCGCAACTCTGAGCAGAGTAATGTGGGTTGCCTAAATTCACTTTACAAGGCCGTTCGCTACGGGGGCTCAAGGAAAGGAAACTAACCAGGTGCTAACCCAAAATCAAGAAAAAACTATTTAGAAATATAACCTTAAAAAAAAAAACGGACGGGGTTTGAACTCGAGTCGCCGAAGTGAATGCCAACCATGTAGACTTCTAGCCCACCAGAGCACATACAGACGACTAGTTGTATCGCGAAGTACATAAAAACAGTTGCCGACTCAAAGTTGCGGGGCTGTCCCCAGAAATAAATACTAGGGACGGCGTGGCGAACGAAAAAGCTTTACAAGGTCAAACACAGATGGCAGTATCCATCGATTTTGGTTTGGATCAAGTGAGAAGGAGTTAGGTTAGTCTTTTCTTGGATCACACCTATTTCTCCTCACGTGAGGATTGTTTCAATGACTCGAGAATCAACGCCCAAATGGCACGGCCGGCCAAACAAGTAGTGCTTTAGAATCAGGAGTAATTCAATAATTAAATATAATTCGGTAGTTTCCCGCTCTTTTTAGGCAGTATTATTCTACTTTTGACATCCGACGTTTTTACGTTCCTCCGTGTTGATGTAAGGCCGTCTTAAGACTTCTAGTGGATTCGTTTAGGAGCGGCTTAATGTAGCGCAAATGTTAAATCCTAACCTCAATAGTTTATGTTGGTGGTTGCACAATGGGAAAAATAAATGGTTGTACGTATGGCCCTCCGCTCGCTTCGACGCAACCAAACTAAACTAACCAGGCATGCCCAAAATCAAAAAAAAACATTTGCGCTACATTTAGATGCCCCTGGTTCGTTTTACAGTGGCTCTAAACAAGAAGAGGCACTGTAGTTCGTTCTATAGTTACTAGTGCACTCTAGCGGCGGCGTGGCAAACGAAAAAGCTTTGCAAGGCAAACTCAGATGGCAGCATGGATCGATTGTGAGAATTGTTTCAATGACTCTAGAATTCTCGCCCAAAACGAAACTACTCGAATGGCACGGCCGTGAAGCAAGCGATACGTTAATTATTCGATAATTAAATGTAATTCAGTACTTTTCCGCTATTTTTAGGAAACGTCATTCGACCCTTGACACCTGATGTTTTCGTGTTCTTCCGTGTAGATGTAAAGCCGTTTTAAGACAAGCGTCCTGCGATGCGACTAACTTTTCGATGCGAAAGCCGTGCATGCGTAATGGCCGAATGTATCGGAATTATCCATGTCTTACGCTGCGAAATTTCTTCTTCTCGTTGGTTGCGCCCCCGTAGCGAGCGAAGCGAGTGGAAGGCCGTGCAAAGCCATAATAATGTATGTTCTTGTTTCGTCAGTACGCATGTTCGCAGCCTTCGCGTCGAAAAGTTAGTAGGAGCGCGTATGTTTTAAGGCTTCTGGTCGCTCAACATTTTAAGATCCTTTACAGTCCTATGGCACTATGCTATATTATTAGCCGCCTCTGATTGGTGGGTTAACGTCACTTTCACTTTATCTACGGTCGAGTGAATTAATTCCTGCAAGTTTGGTTGCTTCAGTGGTCACATTCTTAGTTTGTGATACGGATGGGCCGCGTTCGGTTCCCGTCGGTGGCAAGGCATGTTTTTTTTATTTTTTTTAAGGTTATGTTTGGTTCTTTTTGTAAATTTGGGTTAATTTCAGTTAGTTTTGTTTGGTTTCGCTTCGAAGCGAGCGGAGGGCCATGCGCGAAGAGTTAACAGCACTCTAAAGTGACGGTAACTCACCAATCAGAAGTGACTAATATGGCGTAATGCTGTAAAGGATCGTATTATGCGGTGGATTAATTCGTCAGTAGTGCACTCTATCCACGGCGTGGCGAACGAAGAAGCTTTACAAGGCGAAACACAGGTGGCATACAGCAAATTTTCGCTCTTCGAATCTGCCCATCTGGCAGCAGCCCGGTGTTGTCGTTGTAATATTTCACCTCACGGATGGGCCTCCGCTCGCTTCGCTCGCTCCGGGGACGCAACCGAACAAAACTAACCCAAGGCAATGCCCAAATCCAGTATGAATTAGCACGTACGCATACGGGAAAGCTTAAAATTGCTGTAAGTAAACGCGAATGATTTTCACTTGTATGAAGTGAGCAGAAGTTAGGTTAGTATTTCCTTGAATCACACCTATTCTCCTCACGTGATGGTTGTTTCAATGACCCTAGAATCCTCGCCCAAAACGAAACTACTCGAAGCAAGCCATATATCAATTACTTTAAATATAATTCGGTAGTTTTCCGCCATTTTTAGGAACCGTTATTAGACTTTTGACAACTGACGTTAGAGCCGCTGTTAACAATGTTGCCAACATGCTTTGTTAATTTCGCGCTTCGCATGTAGACAACATTATTATTATTTTTGAATTAAATAGCTTCTGACGAGCTCATTTTTAACGTTAAAAACTCTTCCAATGATTACAAGTTTACTTAAAAATTGCTCAAGGTTTCTTGGTCATACAATATACCATGTAAAATGAAATGACCTTCAGGGGCACGATTCCAAGGCTAAGATCACTAATTTGCAGAACCTTCAAAAAATATTTTGCAATGAGCTACAAGTGGGCTTGGTATTACTATTGGATTCGGCCCGGTATACATGTTCCAAGGATTCAAGTGGACCAGACAAGTTTTCAGGGGTGTTTTAACGTTAATAATAGGCATTAGTTAAACTGGCCTGCAGCTGGCTATATGTACTAAAAAAGTTAGTTCAGGTGCGCCGGTAAAATTGTTTAATTAACTAATTGCGTTTTTTAAATTATAATTGAATTATTTCCCAAATGATACGTACTTATATGATTTGTGAAGAATTTGCCTTCGGATAAGAATAATCTCTTTATTTTATCTCGTCGTCGTAAGACTTGCCAAATTTATTGCCGGTCTAAATTTGTACAAAAATTATCAGATAATTTCTTGAGTCAAAACAATCCTTGAAAAGAGCACGCCAACAATAACAGCAATTTTTACGCCGCTCATATTATACATAAAAAAAAAATGTTTTTCAATAATATTAGTGTGAAGACGCTAATGTGGTCCGATTGTTTAATTTGTTAAATTTTATTGCGCAAACCACGGCGATAAGACGGTAGTAATTCCAGCGAACTTTAATGTTAAATAAAAATACTTAAATGTTTTCATTGTATAAAGACAAGTGTATCAATTATTATTATTATTATTATTATTAAATGTGTCGTTATGTTTTATGTATTTAATGCCGTTCTATCAGTCGTGTAGTGATAGCGCTTTTACAAAATTAACCGCTTTTTGGTATTTATGGTGTAAATGGAATGCGGCGGACTAAAACGGAAGCTAAAAAAGACGAATGTGTTTCAGCTATGCTTTAAGAAAGGAGATGTGATTACGGTGACGCAAAAGGACGACGGATGGTGGGAAGGCACGTTGAACGAAAAAACGGGATGGTTTCCGAGCAATTACGTCAAGGAATGTAAAGGTAGGTATCTAACGATAGAAACAATGTTGCCAGTTGATCTAGATTACCATATAAGCTCCCTACGGAATCTAGCTAGTGTACCTTGTGACATATATGAATAATTGTCAAATTCCGAAAGCTTCTTAGATATTTATATTATATTAACAGAGGTTGACTGTTTCGATGCCCATTCAATTGTACTATCAAAACTTAAGGCATATTTACTCATTAGGCTTTTGGAACTTACTGTATATTATGTTAAAACTAAGTTCAATAAAGTTCCCTTGCCCAGGGGGTAATTATCGTGTGACGAAAAATGTCTAGTAAATTTTGATATTTGTTATAATATGTTATAATATCGCATATAAAATCATCAATTTAGGATTTCAAAGCGATACAAGCGCACCAGCACCTATAATTACTTATTATCAATTTGCCCAGAGCGATACCTTTGTATACACCCCTGTATCATGTGGTAGTATTGTGGGTGGCCTATTCCGTTGTAAAATGTGAAATTGTGTTTTGTTCTTTTCTAACTTGGGTATTGCACGTGTGTCTTCGTCTGTAGTTCTGTATTGCGCAAAAACATATATAAGGGCTGTCCGAAAAGTCTGTTTTTTTAAAATATCGCTGAAGAAAATTTTTATGTGTTTAAAAAATCATAAATTTTGTATTTTCATTATATGATTATACATCTGAAAAAATGTTACATACAAAAAAAAATCAATACAAATTGCTCAGGAGTATACTTTTGCATGTGTCGGTCAAATTAAGGCAAAATTGCGCATTTAGGTGCCTAACAATATGCCGTTTAGAAAGGTTTAAAATTCCGAGTATTGGCGGAGATATCCGGAAAAAACGAAATGTTGAAAAACCGTTTTATTTTTTTCCTGAGCTTATTTACAAAGGGATTTCAAATTCAATTGCACTTGTGCATTGTCACTTTTTCCGCTATATCCATTGTTGAATCTGACGTTTCATCTTCAAGGTGTCATCAACTTTCTTTTTTTAAATACGGATTTTTATATTTTTTATCGTTTTTCAGATCATATTGCCGTTATTATTATGGGTATGTTTTTATTTTATTTTTTTAATTTTTATAAAAAAAATTTTTTTAATTATTTATTTTGCTTTGGGGTAAAAAATAAACGATTTATTTAATTTTACTATTTTTTTATTTTTATTACAAACAAAAGCTTCAATTTTCCACTTAACACAAAAAAGAAAATAAATTATTTTTATATAATATAAACATTTCAAAAGCGAACTATTTAAAATTACGCCAAAGCAAAAATAAGTAATAAAAAAAATTAAAATTAAAAAATAATAAAAAAAAAACATATACATATTCATATTAATAACGCCAATATTATCTGAAAGACGACAAAAAAAGGAAAGTTCGTAATAAAAAAAAAAAAGTTGATGATGACTCCTTGAAGACGAAACGTCGGATTCTAAATTAGATACCACCATTGGAGAGAGCGGAAAAAGTGGCAATGCAAAAGTGCAATTCAATTTGAAATCCGTTTTTGAATAATCCCAGGAAAAAAATAAAACAATTTTTCAAAATTTTGATTTTTTCCGAATATCTCCAGAAATACTCGGAGTTTTAAACGGCATATTGTTTTGCCCTAATTTTACCGATATTGTATCTCTTACATAGACTCGAATTCGAGCCACCCTGTACTCTCATAAATTGCAGGTTAATATTGGTGGTTGCCTACATTGACGATTCTTAAATTATGTTTTGTCTTCTTCTAAGGTTGGTATTATACGTTTATCTTTGTCTGTAATTCTACATTGCGTCAAAAAGGGAAAAAGGGTACAAGAAACGATTAAAATTATTTTTCTTTGCTGATTTGGTTGGCCAAACGATGGACTAATAACAACTACAATAACTGTGATACCCGATGTTTTAGATATTCCAAAACCCGTCGTCCAGCAGGAAAACCAATACAAAAACGTAGTATTAAAGGATCTCATTGATTCCGAAAAGGCTCACGTCCAAGAGTTGGAAGGATTGGCGACGAATTATTTACAACCCTTAGAAAAAAGTAATATGTAGGTATCGACGCTTAATTAATGTCGTTTAAAATCATATGTTTAGGCTACATAATAGCGTTTCGATTGCAGATTAAACCAAGATGAATTTAAGCAACTCACCAGTAATATCAACGAGGTGCTTGAGACGCATCAGCAGCTTCTCGCGTTGGTGGAACAGGAGTACGCCAAGCCCGGTTCCGATCAGAGAGTGGGCAAACTGTTCCTAAATTGGGCCCCGAAAATCAAGGCCGTACATCAGATCTACTGCTCTTTGCATCCAAGGGCGGTGATTATACTCGACAAATACAAGTAAGTCGAACAAATTAATTTCTAGTTTATTTCCAAAGATTTAGCTAATATCGGATTAAATTCCCCCTGAACAGACTGTATTCAAAATGTAAAGGACACTCGCTTCGGTTCGAATATTTCATAGAAACGTAGCAACGGTAACTTCCTTATAGGTGCGAGAGAGAAAGAAAGGAAGATTTCATTTGTTTTCCACATTCTCTAAAATAAAAAGCTAATGATATTTAGTATGTTTACATGGGGCATTCAGATCGTTTCCCAGCAGTTTAAAACTGCTGGGAAACGGGTGTTGATCTCGATATGAGTCTTTCATGGCTCTTTGACTATAATGGTGACATTTGAAGACACAGTTTTTCTGTATAAAAAGAAAACGTATCTTAATATTAAAGTTTCTGAAATCACTTGAAACGTATTATACCATAACTTCAGTTAGCGTCTGCGATGCTTCTTTAATGGCTAATAAACAACGAAAATCAATATGCGAAAGTTCCACCATTTGCAATAAAGATTAAATAATAAAATAGTGAAAAAGAAATACATAAAATGCCACTACTTCCCACTGATTTGAACTAATTTAGCTCATATGAGATTAAATTCAGTCTTAACCGATTGCAACGAAGTATTTAAGTGAAGATAAGTATAGTTAGGTGGAATTACTTAAGCTGACATTTTTGTGCACTTCACAACAGGCTTAGTTTATGTTATTTTGAAACGAGAGTAAATTTATTTATAAAGGCAATGAAGTCATGTCCCAGAAATTAATCATATTATTAGAACGTGCATTCCTTTCTTTTTCGGTGGTTTCGTTAGAGGACGCTAATTTTAGCCGCCGTAATTTCAGGTTCAAGAATATCTATCTGCACGTGAATAATCACCCGCTTGAGCTCCTTTACGCTTTTTCGAAACGCGTTCCTGCATTATTTTAATCCTCCCGTCGTAAATCTCTTTCGGAAATTGGGTCGAAAATGAATGTCGCGTTTTTACGGCGTTTCTCTTTGTTATATTTAGAGACGCGATTTTATTGTTCGTAGGCACTTGTAATATATACTTTTTAGGGATGAACTGACGAAATACATGGAATCAAGGGGCGCCGCGAGCCCCGGCGTCTTAGTCCTCACTACGTTGTTAAGCAAACCGTTCCGAAGACTGGATAAATACTCTGGAATGTTGCAGGAGCTGGAACGGCACGTCGAAGAGTGCCATCCGGACAGAGGCGACACGCAGAGATCCGTCAGTATTTATAAGGACATAGCGGTAAGTAAATCGTAAGTAAAAGCTTATTACTTAATGGCTAAAGCTTATGAAAACTTTCAGACGACCTGTTTAGCTACCAGACGACAAAAGGAACTGGAACTGCAAGTATTAACTGGCCCTGTTCGAGGGTGGGAGGGCCCGAATTTAACTACTTTAGGTACAAAATGAGCTTTAAATAAATTGGTTATATAAGATAATAATTATTTTATTTTTAGGTGAAATTATTTATATGGGAAGCGTGGCGGTTGGGACGCAACATCACGACAGATACTTCGTACTCTTCCCTACCACTTTAGTCATACTCTCCGTCAGTCATAGGTTAAGCGCGTTTATTTATGAGGTAAGAATAATAAATGTTACTTTTTGTTAAAAAGCATTCATTAAGTCCGCTCGAATGGATTTTAACGCTTTTCATGAGGGTAACGTGTAACAAAAGGAAAAAAAAAACAAAAATATTTTTTGAAAAATTGAAATACTCTAGGAAGGGGTTTTTGGGTGCGCCGAGTTCGATTTTTGCATGTACCGAAATATTTCGAAAAAGCGACATTTTAATCAAAATTATTTTTTGTACATCCCTGTATATGGTTTTGAAAATTTTGTTTTCATGAGGGTGTAAATGGGTCCCTCTAACCGTTTCCGTAATAAAATCGAAAAAAACAAAATTCAAAAATATTTTTCGAAAAATTTAAATTTTGACGTGAATATTCTAGAAAGGAATTTTTGGGTGCGCTCAGTTCGATTTTCGCATCTAAAAATCGTACGATTTTTTTGTACCGAAATATTTCGAAAAAAGAGGCATTTTTATCAAAATTATTATTTTTTACTACCCTGTATATGGTTTTGAAAATTTTATTTTTTATGAGAGTGTGGCGGCTTTACGTCTCCCACACTTGCCTTGTATATAACATTAGA